>MU697262.1:77927-106628 GCA_026770625.1 Nicotiana glauca | reverse complement strand
GATTCAGGAGTAGCTTTTGGACCTCAATAGTAGGATTTGATCGGGAGCTGACTTCAGTCCAGGGACTTTCGAGGTATCCTAGCTGACGTTCGCAGGCCGGAGTCCCTTCTATGTTATTAGTTTGTTTTCCTTGTACCGAGACAAACATTGATGTACTTCTATTCAAGACTTATTTTTAGCACTCTTTAGTAGTTCGTGAGTTAGCGACACCAGTCTTGGGTAGAGGAATGTTAAACTTCCGCATTTTTGGTTTTCAGTTACCTATGTTTTTAAGACTTCCACTTTTATTTAAATGACTCGTATTATTATTATTGCAGAGGTGTTATCAGAAAATGTTCTAATGCTTGGCTTGCCTAGCTCCGATAGTAGGCTCCATCACGACTCCCGATAGTAGAAAATCCGGGTTGTGACAATTAAAGTCAAATTTGTATTCTGATACTAAAAGAGAAAGAAAATTCAATTGCATGTGATACAAAAAATAATTATAGGAAATTTCAATAGATTTAGAATCTAATAAAAAAAACTAATGTATTAATATTTAGACTAATTCAAAGTTCTAACTTAATAAAAAATGCGATACTATATTTTTTGATTATTGATAGAACATTAGTGTAAAAAACTAATTAAAATTTCATAAAATGGAAGAGAACATATAAAGCGGAAAATAGAGATAATTTGAGAATATTTATATTTTGAATTAAACAATACTCAAAAATATCATTGATAAATTTAAATGACGAAATAGTTTTGAGTAGGTGGATAAATATATACAAATACATTAAATTTTAGAAAAAATATCACGACCCAAAACTCTAACGTGTCGTGATGGCACTTATCGTGGTACTAGGCAAGCCGACACCTTTCAAAAAAAATTCGATATTTGTTTAAAAGCTAAGTCAAAGCCTTTTACATAACAGAAACTTCATAAAAGTGTTGAACTCAAAATGATAAAAAAATTATGGAAAAGATAACCCGATATCGGGATGTCACTAAGTCATGAGCATCTAAAACCAGTCTAGAATCAGAGTTTACAATTGTCCACCAAATACCAAAACAGAAAGAAAAGATAACAATAGAAGGAGAGTCAAGGGCTCGAATCCGGCAGCTATCTCGTATTTCTTCGATAACCAAATGCGCATGAACTCAACGATATCTGCGACCGGTCTCACCTGAATCTGCACACAAGGTGCAGGGAGTAACGTGATTAATTCAACCTAAGTATGTAACCGAAATAAATGAGGAACTGAGAAGCAGTGAAGAGCTATGCAAATACAATTTATTTCAGCGAATTTCACTAAAGAACAGACATGCTTTCAAATTTAGCAGTTTAAGTCAAATCATTTCGTGCTCAAGTAACTAGATATCAAGTCTTTTAGAGAGTTTCACAACATGAAAGATAACAGCTAAGTGCAACAAAAATTAAAAGCAAATATAGTCTCTCGAGACAACAATCACTCAGCTCATCTCAACAGCTAAATCACTCGGCTCTTAGCCTGAATTATCATACTCAATAGGTACCTGCACTCACTGGGAGTGTGAAGACTCCGGAGGGGATCTTTTAGCCCAAGCGCTATAGTGCGATCAATATAGGCTAAAGAAATCAATCCCATAAGAAAAATACCAAATTATAGTTAAAATCTAAAAATGGCTCAAACCTACCCCTCGGGCCTACATCTCGAAACTCAACAAAAGTAAAAAAATCCGAAAGCCCATTCACTCATGAGTCTAACCATAATAAACTCATCAAAATCCGATATCATTTGCCCCTCCAAATCCCCAAAATCCACTCTCCAATTCTCAAGCCCTAATCTCCCAAACTTCACCTCAAAAACTCACTAACTAGGTGTAAAATCAGTGGGGAAATGCTATTATTGAAAATAATTAAGCACAAGGACCTTACCACCTGAACGGAGCACCCTTTTGGCTCAACTTGGTCAAGGGCGATGCAATAGAAAAGACGGTCTAGGACATGAACCAGCCAACCCTGTACGAACTGATGGAAATAACCCGCTAACCCAAGAAAGCTCCAAATCTCTATAGCTGAGGACGGTCTGGGCAAACTCCAAACCGCCTATATCTTCTTCGGATCAACTTGAATACTCTCACTAGACACCACATATCCCATGAATGCCAATTAAATATGCCAGAACTCACACATGGAGAATTTAGCTTAAAGCTTCTCCTCTCTCAACCACTGCAGCACAACCCATAAATGCTTGGTGTTCTCCTCCTGGCTATGGGAGTACACTATGATATCATCAATGAATACAATAACGAAGTAGTTGAGATAAGGCCGAAACACGCTGTTCATCAAATGCATGAACACTGATGGGGCATTGGTAAGCCCAAAAGACATCACGAGGAACTCATAATGACCATAACAAGTCTTGAAAGTTGTCTTAAGAATGTCCGAGTGCCGAATCTAATGTCCGAGTGCCGAATCTTCAACAGTCATACCTTGACCTCAAATAAATCTTGGAAAACACCCTTGCTCCCTAAAGTTGGTAAAATAAATCATCAATATGAGGCAAAGGATACTTATTCGTGATGGTGACTTTGGTTAACTGCCTGCAATCAATGCATATTCTCATAGTGCCATCCTTCTTCTTCATAATAGAACTGGTGCACCCCAAGGTGATATATTAGGATGAATAAACCCCTTATTGTGGTGTTCCTGAAGCTGATCCTTCTATTTCTTTAACTCTGCCAGTTCCATACAATACGGTGGAATAGAAATAGGCTAAGTGCCCAGCACCAAATCAATACCGAAGTTAATATCCCTGTCCGGCGACATGCCTGACAAGTCTGTAGGAAACACATCCAGAAAAATATCGCACAACAGTAACAACATCAATAGTAGGGGTCTCTGCACTGACATCCCTCACAAAGGCCAAATAAGAAAGACAACCCTTCCCAACCATCCGCTGGGCCTTCAAGAATGAAATTACTCTACTAGGAACATAATCCAATGAACATCGCCAATCAATCCGTGGAAACCTCGGTATAGCCAACGTCACTGTCTAAGCGTGATAATCCAAAATAGCATGATGTGGAGACAACCAATCCATACCTAATATCACATCAAAATCAACCATACTAAGCAGTAAAAGTTCAACTCTAGTCTCTAATCCCCCAATAGTCATTACAAACGACCGATACACACGGTTCACAATAATAGTAGAGTAGATACATGAATAGGTGAAGCTAAAGACTCATAGGGCATATCTAGATAATTAGCAAAGTTCGATCACACATATGAATAAGTAGAGCCAGGGTCAAATAATATCGAAGCATCTCGGTGACATATTGAGATAATACTTGTGATCACAACATCTGAAGTAATAGCATCTGGTATGGCAGGAAGTGCATAGAAACGGGCATGGCCGCCATCTGATAAGCCTCCCCCTCTCCGGCGACCCCTGGCTAGCTGAGCTCCACTCCGACCTGGCTAAGAGAGTGGTGTAGCTACTGGTGTTGATGCTGTCAGCCTAGAACTTTGCTGCTGAGTCCTACTTAACAAACTAGGTCAATCTCTCTTGATATGGACAAGATCCTTGCACTCGAAACAACCCCTACTCTGATGGAACTACTGCTCTTGATACCTTGTAGAAATACCCATAGAAACTTGAGAAGGAGAGGCATAGTGATAACTCTACGCTGGTAGTGCACTGAATGAATATTGGCTTGACCAAGCAATGTGAGGGTTGTGTCTAACTGATGCACCATGATGAACTGATCGGGTCGTCTGAGTATGTCTATAGGGACGACTCCTGCCGTAGTGGAACTGACCCCTAGAAGGAATTCCACAAAAACTCCCTGATCAATGAGGCCTCTTGGCCTCCCTCTCAACTTGCTCCTGGAGGAAAATCGACTCTATCTCAAGAGCAATGTCAACAACCCCATAAAAAAAGCACTGGACACCCTCTCCCTAGTCATGAGGATCCTCAGCTGATATGTGAGTCCATCAACGAACCTCATGATCCTCTCCCTAAATATGGGAACCAACCAAATAGCATGACAACCCAACTCAGAAAATCTCATCTCGTACTGCGTCACTGTCATATCATCCTGATGCAACTACTCAAACTGTCTACGCAGCTTCTCTCTGCGGGACTACGAGACATACTTTTCCAGAATGAGAATAGAGAATTATTTCCATGTAAGGGGTGCTGCACCAACCGGCCTATGCCCCTCATAAGCCTCCCACCAAGTGAAGGCAGCTCCAGAGAACTAAAAGGTAGTGAACGAGACCCCACCGGTCTCCAGAATACCTGTTGTACGGAGAATCCTCTGACACTTATCCTAAAAAAACCTGGGCATCCTCGCCCTCTGCAACGCTGAAAGTTGGGGGATAAAGTCTACCAAACCTCTCCAATATATGCTGCTCATCATCGGGTATGACAGGAACCATATAGTCTAGAGTAGCTACAACCGGCTGAGCTGGTGGTGCCCGTGGTGTCTAGAGTCCCTACACCACTTGCTAGGGTGTACGGGCAGCGGGAGTCTAAGTACCTCCCTCAGCCTGAAAAGTGGTTGCTGCGGCTGGAACAGAGACTGCCTGAGCAAGATTGGTGCAGACGGTCAAGATCTGAGTTAAGGCCTCCTGAAGGCCTGGAATAACAATAGGCACAACTGGTGCCTGAGCTGGCCCTAGTGGTGCATCTACAACCAGGACTTGATCCTGAACTGGGGCATCGATGGATCAGCAGGTGCTGCCCTAACTGCTGTGCAGGCCATACCTCTACCCATACCATGGTCTTTACCACTACCACAGCCTCTCGTGGCCCCAACTAGTGGTATTGTGGTTGTTCGTCCTGTCCAGTAGCGCGTAACCTCACCACATGTAAGAGAATAGAATAACACAAGTTTAGTTACTAGAATCAACAGGTTCGCACGATAAGAATTCAAGAATGTGAAGTTTCCTAAGGGTTCTGCAGGCTCTCGAAAATAAGTACAGAGGTCTGTGTACTGATCCGATAGACTCTATGAAACCTGCTAATGACTCGTGAGATCTATGTAACCTAGGCTCTGATACAAACTTGTCAAACTCTAACCTGATGTGATGGCACCTATGGTGGTACTAGGCAAGCTGACACCTTTCAAAAACACTTCGATATTTGTTTAAAAGTTAAGTCATAGCTTTTTCATAATAGAAACTTCATGAAGTGTTGAACTCAGAATAGAAAAAATGGAAAAGGTAGCCCGACATCGGGGTGTCGCTAAGTCATGAGCATCTATAACCAGTCTACAATCAAAGTTTACAATATTCCACCAAATACCAAAACAAAAAGAAAATATAACAATAGATGGAGATTCAAGGGTTGCGGACGCTGACAGCTACCTCGTATATCTCTGATAACCAAATGTGTACGAACTCAACAATCTCTGTGACCGGTCTCACTTGAATCAGCACACAAGGTGTATGGAGTAACGTGAGTACTTCCATTTCAGTAAGTAACATAAATAAATAAGGAACTGAGAAGCAGTGACAAGCTATGCAAATACAATTTAGTTTATTAAATTTCAGTAAAAAACATGCTTGCTTTCAAATTTAACAGTTTAAGTCAAATTAGTTCATGCTTAAGTAACTAGATATCAAGTCTTTTAGAGAGTTGCACAACATAGACAGATAACAGCTAAGTGTAGCAAAAATTGAAAGCAAATATAGTCTCTCGAGACAACAATCACTCAACTCATCTCAATAGCTCAATCACTCAGCTCTCAATCTTCAATAATTATACTCAATAGGTTCATGCGCTCACTGGGTGTGTGTAGACTCTAGAGGGGCTCCTCCAACTCAAACACTATAATCCGCATGAACAACTCATGTGTTGCACGGACAACTCATGTGCTATAGCATCAAACAAGACCCGCACGGACTACTCACGTGCTATAATATTAAATCAAGATCCACATGGACAACTCACATACTGCATAGACAACTCACGTGCTAAAATATCAATGTCTCACCGTAGGGCCCTAGGCTTCACTCAGTCACTAAACTCCCCAGTCTCTCGGGCTCTCAGAAATCATATACAACAGCCCAAATAGAGATACTATCATGTATAAACAATGAACAGTAAGGGACAGATGCATATTAAGCAAAAAAAGCTATGACTGAGTACAAAACATCAATTAGCAGCTAATTAAGCAAGTACATGACCTCACAGGTTCCAACAACGATAACATAAGTCCTAAACATGATTTCTAATATTAAGTGCAGCCAATTTCCATGAAACAGAGGGAACATGTAGTAAATACTAAGCTATTCGATTCCACAGTCTCACGTAAGAAACCAAGTCACAATCCCTTCGGTGCACGCGCACACGCCCATCACATAACATGTGTGTCACCTCCAAAATAGTCATACAACACAAAGTCTAGGGTTTCATACCCTCAAGACCAAATTTACAACTGTTACTTACCTCAATCCGAGCAAAATCCTACTCGGTGATGCCTTTGCCTCTCGAATCTAGCAACAAACAATAAAATGTGATAAATATAGACTAAAGAAATTAATCCCACAAGAAAAAAATAATAAATTATCGTCAAAATCGGAAATCAGCTCAAACCCGGCCCCTCGGTCCCACATCTCAAAACTCAACAAAAGTCACAAAACCCTACATCCCATACAATAGCGAGTCCAACCATACTAAATTCATCAAAATCTGGCATCATTTGCCCCTCCAAATCCCCAAAATTCACTCTCAGTTTCTCAAGCCCTAATCTCCCAAATTTTACCTCAAAAACTCACCAACTAGGTGTAAAATCAGTGGGGAAATACCATTATTGAAAAAAAATAAGCACAAGGACATTACCTCAGTAATCACTTCAAAACACTCTTCAAAATCCTCCAAAATCCGAGTTCCAAAATGTGAAAAATGGTGAAAAATCTCAAAGTCCCATTTTCATAAGTTTCTGCCCAGCTATACTGCACCTGCGGTCCATATGATGCTTTTGCGACATTGCACCTGCGGAAAATCCATCGCAGGTGTGAATTTCACTTAAAAATTTTGACCTCACTCTTGTGGCCTCAAGACCGCATCTGCGCTTCCGCAAGTCCGCGGAAACAATCTTGTTCTGCGGTCCAAACTCGCACTTGTGCCCTTGGGTCAGCTTCTGCGACCACCGTAGGTGCGGGAATGCTATCGCACCTGCGCCTTCTGCCCATCTCAAACTTGGGTGCTTCTACGGCTACTTCTCCACTTTTGCGGGCTCGCACCTGCATTTCCCACTCCGCAAGTGCGATTATGACAGCTGAGTTCAACTTCAACAATGTTCCAAATTCCAAACTTGCTCTGTTAATCACCTGAAATCAACATGTGGCCCTCGGGACCTCAACCAAACATACCAATATATCCCACAACAACATACGAACTTTGTCCAATCATTAAATCACCTCGAACAACATCAAAAATACAAATTTCACACGGATTCAAGCCGAATGAACTTCAAAACTTCCAAATTCTATAAACAACGACAACACCTATCAAATCATTGTTATCTTCAAGGTTTCACACATTAATTTTGATCATAACAAACCAACATAATTATTAATCAAAGAACACTTACTTGTGGTAATCTTATTTCTGCACAGGTTTATTCATAAAAGAAGATTATGGTAAAGATCGAGAAAAATACGGGAAAGAGTAAGTATCATGTGAAGATTTTGTCAAGGAAGATTATTTTTAGAGAGTTAATCTCCAAGCATCATAGAAGGAATAATATTTGAAAGTCAAGTTTCAAATATTTGATGGCTTACTACAATATTGGAAGAAGAATCTATGGAAATTATGGAAGGAAAGTTTTTCAAGTAAAGTTGCTAAAATTATGGTAAAGATCTATTATTCTATAGAAGAAAGATTTTGCAAGGCCACGGAAGAATATATTTTCTATGGAAAGAAAATATATTATGGTGTAGTAAAATATATATTATGGAAAGATATTATTTTCCAAGATCAAGAAAGGAATATTTTCAATATAATGGGAGAAGAATATATTTTTATGGAATGAAAATATATTATGGGTATAGTATATTCTATATTATGAAAAGAGACATCAGGTCACGCACTACAAAGAATTGGCAAAATCTTGTATTTAAAGAATGCTGCACAAAGAAGCCTATTTACTACGTATGAGATGGAAAGTACAGTTCTTATGGAATGAAACATGGGTTATGGAGTCAATCAAGAATTACTACAATCATGAAAAATTAAACCATGGGATTTTGATTTAATCATCATGACTTATTGGAGGAAAATGAGGAAGATGTTGAAGAAGAATCTTTAAGCAAAGAAACGTAACTATGCACTGGAGACTTGGAAGGCATAAGGTCCGAAGTTATGAAAAGCATTAAAGAAAGAAGGTGGAATTACTTACTATATTTCCTTATTACAATCAATAGATCGTGCACTTAATTACTTATGCTTCAAAAGGAAAAGTCCATTCAGAATATAAGGAACAACACAATATATGGAATCACATCCATATAAAGTGGTTAAATATTTCATTACATGAAAGGAGATATGGAAAACTTTTCCATTGAAGGAAGATATCAGGATGCATGACTCTCTTCATATTAGGAACAAATTTGTTGAAATCAAGAAATTCTCTTGTGCCATATAATCCAGTAGAAGACCAAGGAAAGAAATTCAACGGGCTTGAAAGACGACTCGACAATCGTCTAGATTCACACGGAGTTGTCAAGGAAGGACCAAGTTCATAGTATATCTCAATATTAGAAAGGGAAGATTCAGCCAGAGTTCAAAAGGAAAGAAAAGGATGTCCAAATTCAAAGAGAATCCATTGATCCTGTTACTTAAGGAAAAATATATCCTGGCAGTAATATTTCTGAAGAAGGGACAAAGCCACAAATCAAGGAATCATCTGTAACGGCTAGTTCCAGGCAATATCTATAAATACCAGAATGCTCCAGTAAAGAAGTACGCAGCCTTCTATACAAATTGTCTATCCAACTACAAGTTCTTTATTCTACTCTTAACAAGCATTGTAATTCACTTTAGTAGATTTACTGTGTACACAAAAGAGAGAAGAGAGATAGAAAAATTGGAGATGCAGTGTGTCCGAAGAGTTTGTGTCATTGTTCATTTCTTTGATGAGCGAGTGAAAACTAAAGGGTCGTTGTTTGTGAGAGAATTAAAACCAACCCTGTAAATGTTAGTTGTGAACGTTGAAAATCACACACACTGTACTCAACATAAATTACAAAGAGCTCAAAAGATAACATCCTTGCAACCCAAGGAGACTGGATTAGGATACTACATTGGTTCCGAACCAGTATAAAATTCCTGGTGTCATTTACTGTATCGCTCTTATACTATATTCTGTTTCTTTACTGTTTATTGTGATTAACATTTATTTAAATCGAAAGGACTAATAGTTATGTGCAGGCTGTCTCCGCATAAGTCGACTAGGCCTGAAGAGTAGTCGACTGGAAATTTAAAAAGGCTACAATTCACCCCCTCTTGTACTTTCAATTAGTATCAGAGCAGGTTTCACATCTTTACTTTTTTTCTTAACAGCAAGTGAGAAAAGATCCATGGCAGGCTATCAGCATGGACCAAGACCTATTCCGAACAACAGTGATGGAAAGAAGCTTGTAAAAAGGGAGTCCATATTTGACTATACAAAAGAACAGTTGGATATTATGCAAACAAATGCTAGAGCAATCAACATGCTCTATTGTGCGATTAGTGAAGAAGAATATGAGAAAATATCCATCTGTGAGACTACTAAAGATATATAGGACAAATTGGAAAATATCCACGGGGATGCCAAAAAAGTTAAGGAAATTGAATCCACGTCAACTCTTGAAGAATCTGAAAATGGTGAAGATCGAGAAGACACGGCCGTGATACACAGGACAAGAAAAAGGAAGAGTAGAAAGAAGCAGAATAGAAAATCTCAATCCATCCAGAATCATCAAAAGAATTGGAAGAATGAGTTTCAACAACAAGAGAACATATGCTGCTATAAATGTGGTAAACATGGACATATGAAATTAAAATGTCCCAGCCTCAAGAAGAAAAATCATAGAATCTCAACTTGGAGGGACAAGGATGATCAAGAAGAAATGACAAAGATATGTCTCAAAAAAAGAGGGGAAACTGACAAGGTGTGCTTTAATGCTATTATGGATTGTGATCTCAAGAAAAAGAATCAATAATCATGGAGCGATGAGGATGAATCTGAAGAAGAAAACAATCATGAAAGAGTGGAGAATCAATGTTTTATGGCAATAGGAGAAATTAACAAGGTACGTAACACTCCTATTACGTATTGCGATAACTATGATGAATTGCAGGACGATATGGTATTGGTTTTCAAGGACATTAAGAAATTTCTAAATGAATATCATAAGTTGAGGAAGGAGAAGAAGAATTGGGAGATCCAACTTGAAGAATATAAGAAGTTGACACATGAGAAGAAATATTGGGAGATTCAACTTGAAGAATACAATAAGTTGAGAAATGAAAAGAATGAGTGGGATATTCAGCTTAAAGAATATCTGGTGGAGAACAACTTACTTCAAGAAGAAAATTATAAGCTTCGCAAATAAATTAGCAGCTTGTACAAATCCCCCAGCTACTACGTTTATCGATCAAAGTCGTCTCCTTGGCTTAATAACTATAAGTCGAATGAAAAGGGATCTACTGGTAAACGTCCTAATTTGAACAAGTTGAATGAGGAAAGCTCCAAGTCAACTAATAAGGCAGCTACAGGTAAACACTCTTATTCTCATATTACATGCCACTACTGTGGCAATTCTGGACATAAAGTATTTGCATGTAATTATGCCAAAAGTTATGTTAGACCAAAATATGTTTGGAGACCAAAACAGTTACATGCATCTCGAACTATTCAATCTACAAACCATGAAGGACCCAAAAAGATCTGGGTACCAAAAATAAACTAATTTGTTTTGCAGGAACTCTCTAGTCCAGCCATAAAAAGGATTAAAGATGTTTGCGTATTGGCTAGTTGAGGAACGTGCTTCAAGCTTTTACATATTCATAGAGGATGAATGAAATACGACGTATAATCTAAAAGAGTGACCGGTATCACTAAGGTTTATTCTTGTTCTTCTCGCTGCATATATTCAGCTATTGGTTTAGTAAAGCATAACCTAGTTTATGCATATTAGCCATCTATATGCACTTCGAGTCCAGTGGCTACATCACATTGTTATTTTATTTGATATATTATTTTTTATCCATGATTTAGAGACTTTAAATAGCCTGAGTACATGTTTTGCATGAACCATGTCATTTGTATAAGATACTAGAATAAGAAAGCATGTGATTATATTGATATCGTACGAACTTGACTCATGCCTATATGCGTCTTAGATTATTTTTGAAATGAATTATGTGTGTAATAGTACATTCTTCGTAAGAATACTAATGCTTCATCAAGACAAAGAAAGTTATCTAACTTTGAGGCCACTTCTGCACATGAAACGTTTTGGGTAATAATCAAAAGCTTGAAGACAAAAGGTATGTATCTCTATTATTTGCTTTAATTGGGTTATATTCTGGATCTATATTAGAGGACACCTTATGTGAGATATATAAGGAAGAAAACTAAAGTGTTGATTATTTCTATTTTTTGTTGCAAATGCTTACCAAAAGCTTGGTAGGTAAATATATGTGTTTCTATTGATGATGATGATCCTTACTTTCGCATATGTCATATTTTTTAATAAGAAAATAACGCTTTTGTTGTGATCATCGATGCGAGTTTTAATAGTATTTGTTTGACATTTCCTTGCAACTGTAACGACCCGATCGGTCGTTCTGAGAAATCAAGCCCCGTTTGGCAGCATAAGGTCTGGAACAGCTTCGGAATATGAGTATCGACTTGCGTGCATGGTGGAATTCGGCTTTCATATGGTTTAGAGTCAAATGTAGAGAAGAAACCTTGTTTTGGAAGTTAGAACGGTGAAAAGTTGACCGCAATTGGACTTTTGGGTAAACGACCCCGGAATGGGCCGTGGATGATCTCAACAGCTTAGTATGGCGATTTTGGACTTAGGTGCGCGCCCGGATTTAGATTTGGAGGTCCGTAGAGTAAGTTGAGGCATTTCGGCGAAAGTTGAAGTTGGAAAATGAAGAAGTTTGACCCATAGTTGACTTTTGGGATATGGTGGTCGGAATACGATTCTGAGAGTTGGAACGGCTCTGTTATGTCATTTTGGACTTGTCTACAAAATTTGGCATCATTCCGAGTTGAATTGATAGGTTTCGACATGGGATTCGTTATTTGAAGACTTGTAAGTTCATAAGCTTGATTTTTGGTTTTTATTCGTCGTTTCGATGTTGTGTTATGTGATTTGGGACTTTGAGCGAGTCCGTGTTAGGTTATATGGCTTGTGTATTGGTTGAGGTCCCAGGGGCCTCGGGTGTGTTTCGGATGCTCAACGGGTAAATTTTGAAGTTAGAAGAAAATTGCAGCAGGCTTTCTGATATTTCCGCTTCTGCGGCTTGGGAATTGTAGAAGCGGAGCCGTAGAAGCGGCTTGGTAACTGCAGGAGCGAAAAGTGGGTGTTGGCTTGAGAACCGCAGATGCGGTGTAAGTTCTGCAGAAGCGAACTCGCTTATGCGATTGGCGGACCGTAGAAGCGGTTGGTTGGCTAATTAAGAGAAATCGCAGAATCGGTCCCTGGACCGCAAAAGCGGAAATCACTGGTATGAAATAGAATAATTCGAGGGTTTGTTTCAAAAGTTGGAAAATCAATTGGGAGCTCGGGAGAAGGCGATTTTGGGTGGATTTTGAAGAAAAGATTAGTGGGTAATGTTTCTTTAACCTCATTTAGTTGTTTGCTATCAATATCTAGTTAAATCCACCATTAAAATTCGAATTCAAGGTCAAAATTGTGGAAAATTGGATGAAACTTCTTAAACTTAGTTACTATGAATTGAATGGGCATTTGACCTCCGATTTGGGAGATTTTTATATGGTTGGACTCGTGCGAGTACGAGGGTTGTAAATGTGAAAATTATTCGATTCCGAGACGTCGGCTAGAGGGGCATTTTGGTCATTTTACCTATTTTCGCGCCCTAGCTCTAAATTTTATAGTGGAATCAGTTGTTTGCAATATTATTTACAATGTGTGATTTAATTGACTAGATTTGGGCCATTTGGAGTCGAGAACTCGTGGCAAGAACGTGTTTGCTAGTTGATGTTAGCCGGTTCGAGGTAAGTATCTTGCCTAACCTTGTGTGGGGGACTTCCCCTTAGGATTTGAGTCTTCTATGTTGATTGTATTCCTTGCACGCGAGGTGACGAGTGCGTGTTCGGATTTATTTGTGGTAAATTGATCCTTTAGGCTCTTATATCTTTGTAATCACCGAATATGAAGTTGTACTTGAGCCGATTGATGAAAATCCTGTTTTACTTAAGTTGTTAACATTTAACTTTCTTTCTTATTTGCTTTATATTACTTGAAGCCTATTACTTGTGTTAGACTAGGAAAGCATGTCTACCTGATATAATTGCCTAATTGCTAAGTTGTTTAATCGTACTACGTGAAGCATGCTAGGCTAGTTCTATCTGCTACTCCGTTTCTCATATTTATCCCTTGGTTTGTTTCTGGATGTGATTGCACTTTTATTTTGGGACTACGGGACGGTATCCCGGGAGATCCTTTGATACTGGTACGAGAGTTGGACTACGGGACGGTATCCCGGGAGATCCATTGGACAGTTGAGGAGAGGGCTACAGGACGGTATCCTAGGAGACCCTCATTGGTATTTGAGATTAAGTGGTGTTTACCCTGTGTTTCTGTTTTATCCTGCTAGTTATTATTGTTTCGTTGATTTGCCTTATTACACTGCTGCATGTATCATTCTTGTCAGATTTCCACCCTGTTAAATTATTGCTACTGTGATGCACGAGGTTTCTGCCGTGCGGTTGTGGTTGAAAGGTTCCACGAGGTCCTTGCCGTGCTATTATTGTGTTGATGTTTTTGCACATGCGGCGTAATAAAGCGGGATATATTATATGCTTATATGTGGGTTGCTCATGTGGCGGAATAAGGTGGGACATTGTTATGCATATGTGGCAAAATAAGGCGGTGCTTATTATATTATTTATTGCACACGTGGCGAAATAAGGTGGGCTATGTCAGGGGATTGATTGTATAGGGTTGTGACCGCCTGTTGAGGCATTCCTATTTGTTCCTATTGTGATTGTGGATTGTTTACCTATATGAATGTTACCGCTTGGGAGTTGTGAGGGATCATCGTACGTGTGGTTCGTCCTCCTTTTCATGCTTGCTGTTTGGTAAAAATTTTGTTAGAAACATTTGCACAACCATACACGTAGCTGAGCACTCCTATTAGAGGTGAATTCCTCCTGATCTTTATAAGGGTGGGGTTACACCTCGCTTATCCATTATATTGGGAAAGTGGCCCTAGTTAGCTAGTTAGTTGTCGATATGACCATGAGATTGATGGGGCACAGGATGCCAATTGTTAGATTGCAGATTCTGTTTCTTCGCGAGTTGGGGTTTGTCCGAGACTTGGTAAAATTGTGAAAAGAGTGGGATAAGACCTTCTGTGAACATCACTGTATGATATAAATTATTGACTTGTTTCTTTTCTTGCTGTGTTGTGGCCTTAGGATTTGGGTTGTGATTCTACCGTCGTTTTGTATCATCGTTTATTATATTCTTGTTGTTAATTATTGTATTTGTCCCTTATTGTGAATTGTAGCATTTTTGGTCGTTCACGCATTCTTTACATATTCATATGTCAATACCATTATTCCTATGATTATACTGTTTATTGACCGGTAGGTGCCTTGACTGTTCCTGGTCACTACCCCACTAATGTTAGTCTTGGTACTTACTGGGCACCGCCGTGGTGTGCTCATACTACTCTTCTGCACATTTTTGTTGTGCAGATACAGGTACTCCCGTTCAGTTCTGTCAGCCTTGGAAGGAGGCGTATTGGTAGAGACTTCAAGGTATATCTGCTACGTCCGCAGACCGAGGAGTCCCTTTCCAGCTTTTCTGTAATAAGTATAGTTCTTCCAGTATTTTCTCCTTTGTATAGATATTCTTGAGTCAGAGCCTCTTATGTATCCCTTAGCTTGTGATTTGTGAGTTTCCAGGTTTTGGGAAGTTTTGTTAGCTTTCATAATTGTTGTGGTATGTGCCGAACGGCACCTTAAACCCTGTTTATTTTACCAGTTCAGTTTTATTCATTTTTCTTCCGCAAATTTTTTTTTATCTTTCGCATTGTTAGGCTTACCTAGTCATAGGGATTAGGTGCCATCACGACATGTTCATGGAGGGTGAACTGGGGTCGTGACAACAACAAACATGATCTCTCACATTTTTAGTTTGGCGCCTCAATTAAAAGCAGACTTGAAAAGAAAGCATAATTTTTGCATAAATTGTCATCATTGGCTTATATGCGCTTTAATAGTTTTCATTGGATCTTATCTTGAATGATCTTATATTGAATGAAACTCTATCTGAGCTATGGGAAGGAGGAATGATCAATTTTTGGCTATCTTATTTCCTTTGGTTGCAACTGTCTGAGTAAGACTCTTGACATGTTCCTTATTCATTTCTACTTATGATTTTATGAAATTTAGATTATTAGCTGTAAGAGAAATCCCATCATGCACGTTTTTCTTTATACTAATATTTTTCTGAGCAAATTGTGAATAAGGATGGAGAATTATAGTGGATAGCTTGAAATAAATTGCTAGTGACACATCTATACTAGTTGAACTAGATAGTCATGAAGAAGCATTAAATGATGAATGCTGGATTCTAGTAATACAAGATATGTTGAGCGAAGCAGAAAGAATCAATAGTATGGAAATCCAGTATCAAGCAAATGAGCTGCAAATATGGATATCTAAAGCGGATAAGAGTGATAAGGTTGTAAATATTATGTGTAGCCCAAGGTTTCACAACAAGAAGGTTTGTTTCTTCCTTGAGAGTTTTGTTAGAATATGATTCTTCATGTGCTTATTACAAAGTTTGTAAAGTATTTTTATGGATGTTGAAATATTTTTAAAATGGCTTAAAAACTGCATAATATTATTCTTTAGCCTCTCTCTGGAATTGAAAGTTTTTTTTCATTCATGTGACTAAGACTAGTTACCATTTAAAATAAATTTCTATTTATCATCTGACAATTATTCTTTTCAAAGATGCATTTACAAGAGGATATTTTTTGGTAATACTAACCAAAAGTATGTCAAGCTTTTTAAAGTATCTAGAAGATGATCGGTTTGAAATGAGTATGATGAAGAATTTACCTTCATCTTCACATTCCAAATAATGCGAAGCAAGAAAAAAATTGGTAAGTCCAACGATCAAATAAAGTACCAAGGTATGACCGACTCTCTATTATTATGACAAATATTTTGGTATACCTGATCCATAATTTCTCCTTTTAGTGCCACAAAAGATTTTTAGTTAACTTCTAAATTATGAATTATTGTATGCAAGAACTAATTGATTTGATCTAGTAGGATATTTTCAGATGCAAATCTTGCAGGAAACAAAGTGGATTGAAATAAAAAAAATGGCATGGAGATATTTTAATTCTCATGCGAAAAACAAACTAGATCACAAGGCAAAAGATGTGCCATTAGATTGCTTGTGACATAATGTACTTTGAAAATCTATCTGGAGGACATTGACCATCATCTTGCAGATATTTCCTCACATTTACGAAAGAAGGTGGTATGGAAATGACATCCTAGTGTATCCTTTTTGGTAAAAATGATTCGTTATCTTGTTATCTCTTTTATGTTAATTATTTGTGTGATTTCAAGTCTATGATAGCATGTCTACATTTCGATTCTATTAGAAATTTTTAAATAGATTCAAAATTGTGTCGTCTTACTCTATATTTTTAGAAGTCTAATAATTCTATTTAAATATTTGAAATTATTTTTGGTTGACCTAAAACAAACTATAAATTCTCATGTTTCGTATGGTCAGCATTGATTTGATTACTCAAAGTTTCAAATATTTGGTGTTGAATGCTTAGTGTTTATTATACACGTCGTTGGTGTTACTGGATGATAGATTGTGCACTTATCTAATTGAGAAATTCTTCGAATATAGATTTTTTTAATAATTGAGCGTATGCTTTATTAGTTTTAGTAATTTATATTCTATTCCACCCTTTTGATGATGACAAAAGGGGGAGAAAATAATGTGACTAAAAGCTCAAAAATTCAGGTAGAATGTATGGAGACAGAGGGAGCATAACTGAGGAATGCATAGAGTGAGGGGGAGTTCACACTTGATGTAGTACATGCATTTCGAGAAGATGATTTCAGGGAAGTAACCAACTTATCTTATTACTGCCTTTAATTAAGTCTTTGATTAAATTTTCTTATTTTGTACTCAATGGTTTGCCATTATCAAAAAGGGAAAGATTGTTAGCTTCAAGGTTTCACACATTAATTTTGATCATAACAAACCAACATAATTATTAATCAAAGAACACTTACTTGTGATAAAATTATTTCTGCACAGGTTTATTCATAAAAGAAGATTATGGTAAAGATCGAGACAAATACGGGAAAGAGAGTATCATGTGAAGATTTTATCAAGGAAGATTATTTTCAGAGAGTTAATCTCCAAGCATCAGGAATAATATTTGAAAGTCAAGTTTTAAATATTGGATGGCTTACTACAATATTAGAAGAAGAATCTATGGAAATTACGGGAGGAAAGTTTTTCAAGTAAAGTTGCTAAAATTATAGAGAAGATCTATTATTCTATAGAAGAAAGATTTTGCAAGGCCAAGGAAGAATATATTTTCTATGGAAAGAAAATATATTATGGTGTAGTAAAATATATATTATGGAAAGATATTATTTTCCAAGATCAAGAAAGGAATATTTTCAATATAATGGGAGAAGAATATATTTTTATGGAATAAAAATATATTATGGGTATAGAATATTCTACATTATGAAAAGAGACATCATGTCAAGTACTACAAGAAATTGATAAAATCTTATATTTAAGGAATGATGCACAAAGAAGCCTATTTACTATGTATGAGATGGAAAGCACTGTTCTTATGGAAAGAAGCATGGGTTATTGAGTCAATCAAGAATTACTACAATCATGAAAAATTAAATCACGGGATTTTGATTTAATCATCATGACTTATTGGAGGAAAATGAGGAAGATGTTGAAGAAGAATCTTTAAGCAAAGAAACGTAACTATGCACTGGAGACTTGGAAGGCATAAGGTCCAAAGTTATGAAAAGGATTAAAGAAAGAAGGTGGAATTACTTACTACCTTTCCTTATTACAATCAACAGATCGTGCACTTAATTACTTATGCTTCAAAAGGAAAAGTCCATTCAAAATATAAGGAACAACACAATATATGGAATCACATCCATATAAAGTGGTTAAATATTTCATTACGTGAAAGGAGATATGTAAAACTTTTCCATTGAAGGAAGATATCAGGATGCATGACTCTCTTCATATAAGGAACAAATTTATTTAAATCAAGGAATTCTCTTGTGCCATATAATCCGGTAGAAGACCAAGGAAAGAAATTCAACGGGCTTGAAAGACGACTCGACAATCGTCCAGATTCATACGGAGCTGACAAGGAAAGACCAAGTTCATAGTATATCTCAATGTTAGAAAGAGAAGATTCAGTCGGAGTTCGAAAGGAAAGAAAAGGTTGTTTAAATTCAAAGAGAATCCATTGATCCCATTACTTAAGGAAAAATATATCTTGGCAGTAATATTTCTGAAGAAGGGACAAAGCCAACAATCAAGGAATCATCAGTAACGGCTAGTTCCAGGCAATATCTATAAATACCAGAATGCTCTAGTAAAGAAGTACGCAGCCTTCTATACAAATTGTCTATCCAATTACAAGTTCTTTATTCTACTCTTAACAAGTATTGTAATTCACTTTAGTAGATTTACTGTGTACACAAAAGAGAGAAGAGAGATAGAAAAATTGGAGAGGCAGTGTGTCCGGAGAGATTGTGTCATTGTTCGTTTCTTTGGTGAGCGAGTGAAAACCAAAAGGTCGTTGTTGGTGAGCGAGTGAAAACCAACCCTGTAAACGTTGGTGGTGAACGTTGAAAATCACATACCCTGTACTCAACATAAATTACAAAGAGCTCAAGAGATAACATCCTTGCAACCCAAGGAGACTGGATTAGGATACCACATTGGTTCTGAACCAGTATAAAATTTCTGGTGTCAATTACTTTATCGCTTTTATACTATATTCTGTTCCTTTACTTTGTATTGTGATTAACACTTATTTAAATCGAAAGGACTAACCGTTCTGTGCAGGCTGTCTCCGCATAAGTCGACTAGGCCTGAAGAGTAGTCGACTGGAAATTTAAAAAGGCTACAATTCACCCCCTCTCTTGTACTTTCAATCATGTCCGAATGATCTCAAATTTTGCAAACAAGCCAAAAATGACACCACGAACCCACTCCAACTTTCAGAAATCCAATCCGACTACGATATCAAAATTTTCATTACTGCCCAAAATTGCCAAGATTCAAACTTTTGCCAATTCAGGCTTAATTCTACTACGGACCTCCAAATCACATCTCGGATGCACTCCTAAATCTAAAATCACCTAACGGAGCTATGAGAACCATCAAAATTTAAATCCGAGGTCGTTTACATATAAGCCAACACTCGGTCAACTCTTCCAATTTAAGCTTTCAAACAGGAGATTGAGTGTCTCAATTCACTCCAAAACTACTCTAGACCCAAACCAACTAGCTCGGGTTAGTCATAATACATCTGTAGCACACATAAGAAGCAAGAAATAGGGGAATGGGGCTATGACTCTCGAAAAGATCGGCCGGGTCGTTACAGAAAATTTATATTTATATATAATTATCAAAAAGGTAATAATCAAGATATAAAGTCAATTAGTAAGCTAATAAAAGATTATATGATAATATAACAATATTAAGTAATGAACAATGCAATAACTATAACCAAAAAACAAAGAGAGGTGAAAATGTAGAAATTTATTTGAATTTGAGGCGAAACATAAAGTGGTAGTAAGTATTTTGCTAAAACAATATGATCTAAAATGGCCAAACAAGTTGTGATATGCTTTGTATTTTTTATTATTGACCATGAAATAAAATGCAAGTAACAAAATCAAGAGGTTGGGTTGTTATACATATAAAATAAAAAAAATAAAAAAAAACATGTTATCCACTACAAGATATGATTGGGAAATAGTTTCATGTCTTGCTTCATTATTATTTATTGATTATTTGTGATTTTTATCTGGAAGGATTAAATTTTAAGATAATTGACATAAAAGCCAAATAATCCAAATCACAGTTTGATATTTTTATCGGAGCATCACGCTAAGAAATACTTATATTAGTTGAGGAAGTGATTTATTCAGGAGAACCAACGAGTAATCATGATTCATGACCCTAATTTATCAGATATGATGGTTAATTCAAACAGAAAAAAACTTAAATAGAATAAAATAAACCAACACGTTAACGATGTCCCATTCTAAACTAAGAGTCTTGTCATATGGACACTCATTATGTTAACTATCATAGAATCACCAACACTATTCTGGCTAGAAAATCCAATAAAATACTGAAAATTGATTTACAAAATATTCACCTTTGGCTAGACCTTATTTCATGAATTAATAGCATGTTTGATCAAGTTTATTTTGGAAAAATGTACTTTTTGTTCCAAAAATGATTTTTTAAGTAAGATGTTTTGCCAATAAATAAATAAAAAGTATTTTTAAACAGAAGCAGAAACAGTTTTTGAAAGCAAAAAAAATGTAACTTCTTCCTAAAATTAATTTTTCGAAAAAGTACTTTAAAAAACACTTAAATTTATTTTTCAAAAGCTTCCCCAAACAAACTATAAAACTCAACTACTACTACTATAGTACCATCAAAGTAGCAACTAAGTCAATGACATGTTTGATAAAAAAAAAAAAAGCAAAATACATAAATAACCCCTTTAAGTCGTCGTCAATGATCAAATGGATACCTCAATTAACTCATTTACCATTTAGACACTTCATATGATTATTAAGTATATCAAGTAAATATCTAAGTGGAGCAGACCATAGGCGTGAGTTGCACTTACTTGTGATGCGTCAAATAAATCAATTAAAGAATGACACGTATAATTTATAATTACAATATTTGACACGTGTAATAAAAAAAATAATATCTTTTTCCTTATTTTCACCTAAACCATCGCCCTGTCCCCCCAAACCCCCAACCTATTTTTCTTCGTTTCATCCCTTACCTCCTTTTCCCTGTGATCTTCCCAAAAATAGAACCCCCAAGTAGAAAATCATCGCACATTTTCCCCTACCTTTTCCCTGTGACCATCGCACCTTTCCCATACCTTTTCGTCTTCATCTTCTTTCAAGCTTCCCAGACGTGCTACAATTCTTTTCCTTCCGTTGCTTCTTCTTCTTCTCCAAAATCTGATCGCTTAGCCAAGATATGATGTACAGAGCTGTTCCACTCCAAATCTAAAGAAGAATGGTTATATCATAAGTTTTTTTGCTATCGACTACTATCTTTCGCCCTTCATCTATTTCTTTCTTAAAAATTCTTCTCTTGAAAAACCCAAGCAGTAAAGATCCATAAAAAAATTATTGGATTTTGGTCATAATCATTGTCTGATTTGGATGTATTATAGCTCACAACACTAAGTTTCCACTCAATACCTCTCGGTCAGAGAGTGATTTTGCCCAATTTGGCTTTCTCAAGACCAAATGGGTATCTACCAAAATGGTTAATAAGAGATCAATTCAAGTTGTTATATCTAGGTTGAAACCTTTAATCGGGTTAATCAGTCTCTCAATTGATCCAATTCCTTATTAGCTAAGTTAAACTAGACTAGGTCTCTCTCTCTCTCAAGAAGAGACTTAGTCAGATAGGCATAAATAAATATTTGCAACCATTAACTTCACAATTGAAGCATAAGCCTAGTTAAATAATAAACACCTATTCATAAAAATAACATAAAATTAATCACCCATAAGGTTTACACACTAGGGTTGAATCACAACCCTAGTAAAAAATCTAACTACTCATAATGGGTATAGAAGAAAATAAAGATTAAAAGATAATAAACCTCATATTAAAAGATTAAAATACAAAACCCAATATTAAATCACCAAAATAAACTAAACTATCCTAAAGAAGCAAGGAAAAACGGCTACAACACTTTGAATATTCAAAACTTGACCTAATTTCGTAAAACTATTCTATTTATACAATACTAGAATTCTTGGACAAAAATGCCCTTTCAGAAGTTCTATGGCCGCACAATACCATGTGCGGTCCGCACTTTGCTTCGGTCTTGATAGTAGTTGAATCGCACAATTCTGAACCACGACCGCATCTCTCATATTCCGCACTCTGCACATTTTTGGGTGCGGCCGCGTAGGGCTCTTCTGCAGATCGCCCATTTTTTAGTGCGTCGCGTAGCTGACTTCTAAGGCCGCACAATAATTGTGCGGTCTACACTTACTTTGATTCTTAATATTAACATTCTTTGAACTTTTGCGGCTGCACATTTCATGTGCGGACCGCACTTTGCACTTGGACTCTAATAAACTTTTCTTCACAATCTACGGCCACAGATGGAAATCTGTGGTCCGCACTTTGAGCTTCTGTGCCTGATTTTGTTTTTGAGTTCAGATCACTCTTTCATGAGTTAGATTTCATCTTAGTGGCTCATTTTCAAATACTCTTGCAATTAAGCATATTTCATCAATTTTGGGGAATACAATTAAATGCTTTTGGACTAAAACGAAAGCTAAAATGCGCTAATTGTCAAAATCCACACTTATCAGTAGTCAATTGATTAAATTAAACCCTCTAAAAATTGATGCTTTGACCAGAATATTCTCCCAGAACCAGTCACAAAAAAGGGCATAATTTTTTGCTAAACGCTGCTACTAAACTTTATGGCTGAACTCTACCACCACAACCTCTGCCGCTGCCACCAATAGATACATCACCTCTGGCAGTAGAGATGTTTGAGGATCCTACAAAATAACATAAAAGTCTTTATCCCATTAGGCAAACACCTAGGTCATGGTCACAACCCTAACCCTTTTTATATCTTTGAAAAATAATCAAAAACGGTCATCTCTAGTTTTATATCCTTAGAATTGTAATCCTTAGTGTAATTTTAGAAGTAAAAACAAAATCCCGTTTGTGGAAGTGCAATCTAGATACTTCACGTACTCACTCCAAATATATACTACTAATTCCCATCTCAGCTCCCTATGGATTCGATCCTGACTCCTTGTTGGGTTTTATTATTGCAAACAGTCGTGTCATACCTTGTTCGAGGCGTGCCTTTGGACTTGATCAATTTTTGGCACTGTTGTCGGCGAGCTAAAATTTGATTTAGCTATATATTTGATTTTGTGTGTGAATTATCTTTTTTTCCTTCTGTGTTACTAATCTTTATTGTGAAACAATTATAGGTGCACTAATGGCTCTTAACAATAATGACCCACTCGGAAACATGCCTATGGGGGATGTGGACATGGAAGATGACCAAGTTGGAGAGGTTCCTTTTGAACCTCAAGCAAATAGATGTGGCTGACCTCCTAAAGACAATGTCGTAGTTCCACCCCACCTCCATCAAGAGCAGCTCCACACCGGGTGTTGTCGAATGAACGGTATGCAAGTTCCATAGTCCTACCCCGCATTAGGGTGGGCAACTTTCACATGACAAATGTAATGCTCACATTGCTAGAGCAACGATGATTCTTCATTGGGGCTCCAAGTCAAAATGCATACAAACACTTTAAATGGTTTATGGACACTTGTTGGGGGAGTAAGCAGACAAACTTCTCTGAGGATGTGTTAAGGTTGAGGTTATTTCCTTTCTCTCTACAGGGGAAACCTTTGATTGGATAGAAAGATTGCCAATCCATTCTATCCATACATAAGATTAATTAGCGGATAAATTTATTTTCAATTTCTATTCTCCTGGTCATATGGCTACTATTAGAGATGAGATTCTAGCATTCAAACAAGAGCAAATGAACCGTTGCATGAAATATGGGAGAGGTACCGAACGATGGTCAAAGAGTGCCCCAATAATGGCATGACGGAGGCTATGATTCAATAAACTTTCTATCAGGGGATCAATACTACCAATCAATATATGGTCAACCAACTTGCCGGTGGAAGTTTCATGACAATGTCGTATGCAGAAGCTTGTGAGATCTTAGATGAAATAGAGGATACTTCATCGGCATGGAAAAGTAGAGCAAATATTCCTCAAGGTGATCCGAACGTGATTTACCTACATAAAGAATTGCATGATCATGGACAAGCCATTGTTGAGTTGACCACCACGATGAATCAATTAGCCAAGACTCAACTTCAACAAGTGCAAGGTCCTAAGCAAGTCAATTCAATGGAAGGAGTTAGTATGATGGTGAACAAAAGAAGGCAAAAGGGTGCACAAGTGCAAAACTGTGTGCAGAATAATGTACAAGAAGATAGTAGGATTGATCAAGATGAATCTTACAATGAACAAGACGAGGAAGTACAATACATGAACAACTTTCAAAGGCAAAGAAACAACTCTCAAGGCCCGAATCAACAACAATGGATACCTCAAGGTAATCAAGGTAATTGGAATTCAAACAATCAAAGTAATTGGAAAGGTGGTAACAAGCAAGGGAATTGGAATAGTGGAAATAACCAACGTAATTGGAGTGGTAACAACCAAGGATATTGGGGAGGCTACAACCAAGGGGGATGGAACAATAACCAACGCAATCACGGGTCGGGATTGTTAGCTTTAAGGTTTAACGTCTTAATTTTGATGATAACAAACCAGCATAATTATTAATCAAAGAACATTTACTTGTGGGAGTCTTGTTCTTACACAGGTTTAATCGAGAAAGAAGATGCTGGTACAGAGCCAAACAAATATGAGAAAGAGAATATCATATGATGATTTTATCAAGAAAGATTATTTTAGAGTCTTATATCCAAGCGTCATGGAATGAGTAATATTTGAAAGTCATAATTCAAATATTGAATAGTTTACAACAATATCAGATGAAGACTCTAGGGAAAGTATGTAAGGAAAGTTCTTAAATATCTTGACAGGAAGGTTGCTAAAATCCTGAAGAAGATCTATTATTTTGTGTAAGGAATATACTATTTGAAAAAGGTACTATATACTCTCTATGGAAAGAAATATATTATGAATGTAGTATATTCAATATTATGGAAGGAGATTATTTTCCAAGATCAAGAAAGGAATATCTCCAATATAATAGGAGTTCAAAGAATATATTGAGATATTCATATTGAATGAAATACGACGTATGATGAATGAAATACGATATATGATCTAAAAGAGTGACTGGTATCACTAAGGTTTATTCAAGTTCTTATCGCTACATATATTCAGCTATTGGTTTGGTAAAGTATAACCTAGTATATGCATATTATCCATCTATATGCACTTCGAGTCTACTAGCTACATCACATTGTTATTTTTATTTGATATTATTTTTTATCCATGACTTAGAGACTTTAAATAGCCTAAGTACATTTCTTGCATGAACCATGTCATTTACATAAGATATTAGGATAAGAAAGCATGTGATTATATTGATATCGTACAAACTTGACTCATGCCTATATCTGTCTTAGATTATTCTTGAAGTGAATTATGTGTGTAATAGTACTTTCTTGGTAAGAATACTAATGCTTCACTGAAGACCAAGAAAGTTATCTAATTTTAAAGCCACTTCTGCACATGAAACATTTTGGGTAATACTCAAAAGCTTGAAGACGAAAGGTATGTATCTCTATTATTCGATTTAATTGGGTTATACTCTGGATCTATATTAGAGGACACCTTATGTGAGATATATAAGGAAGAAAAATCAAGTGTTGATTATTTATATTTTTTTGTTGCAAATGCTTACCAAAATCTTGCAAGGTAAACATATATATGTTTCTATTGATGATTATCCTTACTTTCGCATATGTCATATTTTTTAACAAGAAAATAACGCATTTGTTATGATCATCGATGTGAGTTTTAATAGTATTTGTCTGACATTTTACTGCAACAAGCATGAGCTGTCACATCTTAGTTTGACTCCTCAGTTGAAAGCAGACTTGGAAAGAAAATATCATTTTTGCATAAATTGTCATCATTGGCTCATATGTGCTTCAATATTTTTATTGGGTCTTATCTTGAATGAAACTTTGTCTGAGCTATGGGAGGGAATAAAAATTAGTTTTTGGTTATCTTATTTCCTTTGGTTGCAAATGTCTTAGTAAGCCTCTTGACATATTTCTTATTCATTAATTGTAGAGAAATCTCACCATGCGCGATTTTCTTTATACTAATATTCTTCTAAGAAAATTATGAATAAGGATGGAGAACTTACAGTGGATAACTTAAAATAAATTGCTAGTGATACATCTATACTAGTTGAACTAGATAGTCATGAAGAAGCATTGAATGCCGAATTCTAGTAATGCACGATTTGTTGAGCAAAGCTGAAAGAATCAACAATATGGAAATCCAGTACCAAGCAAATGGGTTGCAATCATGGATATCTAAAGCCTGATAATATTGGTAAAGTTTTTCAAATTATGTGTAAACTTATAGCTCAAGGTTTCACAACAAGAAGGTCTGCTTCTTCCTTGATAGTTTTGTTAGAATATTATTTTTTATGTGCTTATTACAAAGTTTGTTAAGTATTTTTTATGCATGTTGAAATATTTTAAATGATTTGAAAACTGCAGGACATTATTCTCTAGCCTCTCTATGGAATTGAAAGTTTTTTAATCACATTCGTGTGACTAAGACTAGTTACCATTTGAAAAAAATTCACGTTTATTATCTGACGATTATTCTTTCCAAAGATGTATTTGCAATAGCATACTTTTTTGTAATACTAACCAAAAGCATGTCAAGCATTTTTAAGCCTCTAGTATATGATTGGGTTGGAAATGAGTATAATGGAGAATTTATCTTTATCTTCATATTCCAAATAATGCGAAGCAAGGAGAAAATTAGTAAGTCCAACGATCGAATAAAGTACCAAGGTATGACCGACTCTCTATTGAATTTTTATGACATAAATTTTGGTATACCTAATCCCATATCTTTCTATTTGGTGATATGATCCTATTTTTTGGGTGATATGAATATATGACCATTTCTTGACTCTTGTATGCATTAATATATTTGTAATCTTTCTAAGGATCTTAAGTTTTTACTCAAATTTTTCTTGAAAGTTTAATATGTGAGGAATCAAAAGTTTCTTAATCTTTTTAAATCATCTAGCGTTTTTCAAGTGACTATGTATGATTATACCTTCTTATATGCTAAATGATGTTTTGGAAAAATAAAGTACCCTGTAAGTTTTTTTAATTCTTGCTAAGCTTTCAATCGTGTGAAATGATATTCTTCTGTGGTCTAGAATTTTTTTTAGTCTAACTCAGTGACGATTCAATATTTTTTAGCTTTGGATTAACGCTTTGGATATTTTGGTCGGATTAAAATATGTCAACTAGCTTAAAATTTTGTTAGATTATTCTTTCTGCTTATGGCTCTTAAAGAGAATTATTACTACATAGTTTTTTAACTCTTTGAATGATTATATGTTATAGCCCTTCTTTAAATAAGATATATTTATGCATGCCACCTTTTTGATGATGACAAAAGGGGGATAAAATAATATGTCCAAAAGCTCAAAAATTCTGGTAGAACGTATGGAGACAAGGGGGAGCATAACTGAGGACTGCATGGGTTCACATTTCATGTACTACATGCATTTCAAGAAGATGACTTGAGGGAAGTAGCCAGTTTATCTAGCTTATCCCATTAAAGCCTTTAATTAAGTCTTTAATTAAATTTTCTTATTTTGTACTCAATGGTTTGCCATCATCAAAATGGGGGAGATTGTTAACTTCAAGGTTTCACGTCTTAATTTTGATGATAACAAACCAACATAATTATTAATCAAAGAACATTAATTTGTGAGAGTCTTATTCTTACACAGGTTTATTCGAGAAAGAAGATGATGGTAAAGATCCAAACAAATATGAGAAAGAGAATATCATATGATGATTTTATCAAGGAAGATTATTTTCTTAGATTTATATCCAAGCGTCATGGAATGAATAATATTTGAAAGTCATAATTCAAATATTTAATAGTTACTACAATACCAGACGAGGACTCTACGAAAATTATAAAAGGAAAGTTCTTAAATATATTGAAAGGAAGGTTGCTAAAATCCTGGAGAAGATTTATTATTTTGTGCAAGGAAGATACTATTTGAAAACGATACTACAAGGCCAAGGGAGAATATATTCTATATGAAAAAAATATATTATGGATGTAGTGCAATCTATATTATTGAAGGAGATTATTTTCCAAGATCAAGAAAGAAATATCTCCAATATAATAGGAGTTCAAAGATATATTGAGCTCTTCATATTGAAGATAATATTCAAGATCCAAAGTCAAAAGGAAGAGGATCTTGAAATTCTCTTGTATCTACATAAGTACTCATACTTGCACATTCGGAAGAAGAGTTCATAAGTATTAATGGGAAAAATATTATATATTCTTAAAGGAAGATATCCTATTCAATTTTCGATATATATAT
>MU697262.1:9793-76862 GCA_026770625.1 Nicotiana glauca | reverse complement strand
TATTACCTAATACACTTATACTCAGTGCATAGTATAGCGTAAGTATATATATATTATATATATTATATATATATATATATATATATATATATATATATATATATATATATATATATATATATATATATATATATATATATACTACAAGTTTGAAAGAGAAGTACAGGGTTTTACTACTATCTCAAGGCAAGACTATTGAAAAGATTTGCCAAATCATTACAAGATTTTGATATGGCAATAAATTATATTTTCAAGATCTATGTAAAGAAATGAAGCAGTAAATCAATGTTGAAAGGAAAAAAAGGAGACAAGGAAAGATTTTATTTCCATAAGACAAGAGGCAAGCATCGATCCAAGATTGACCATAAAGGAAGAGGAGCAAAGCTCTAAAAGGAAATTTAATTTTATGAAGAAAAGTAGAACCAATATGGATGGAATAAAAAGATTGCCTGAGATTTACTACCCAAAGAAAGAATATTTATTTGTAGGAAAGAATCAAGATTAGGAAGAATTTGTTAAAGGAACACAAAGAAGAATTCCTTAAGAAGGAAAGCCATCATAAATCATTGACCATTATATTCTGCATTTAATGAGAAAAATCAGCTACGGTCATATTGGAGGCAACAATATAAGTTGAAGAGCAACCAAGGAGAAGATTTATGCACCCTTCTATACAATTGTCTATCCAACTACACGTTATTTATTCTACTCTTAACAAGCATTGTAATTCACTTTAGTAGATTTACTATGTACATAAAAGAGAGAGGAGGGACAGAAAAATTAGAGAGGCAGTGTGTCCGTAGAGGTTGTGTCATTGTTCATTTCTTTGGTGAGCGAGTGAAAACCAAAGTGTCGTTGTTGGTGAGTGAGTGAAAACCAACATTGCAAACATTGGTGGTGAACGTTGAAAATCACACAAGTTGTACTCAACACAAATTACAAAGAGCTCAAGAGATAACATCCTTGCAACCCAAGGAGACTGGATTAGGATACCACATCGGTTCTGAACCAGTATAAAATTTTTGGTGTCATTTACTTTATCGATCTTATAATATATTCTGTTCCTTTACTGTTTATTGTGATTAACACTTGTTTAAATCAAAAGGACTAATAGTTCTGTGCAGGCTGACTTAGCATAAGTCGACTAGGTCTGAAGAGTAGTCGACTAGAAATTTAAAAAGGCTGAAATTCACCCCCTGTACTTTCAGGGATTTCAAAGGTCCGCGATGTATCGACAATTGAGCAACCCGCCTCCTTATCCTTCCCATAGTCCAAGTTCTTCCACTAATGAGATGTGATGATTTGAGAATATTTTCATACTAATGATGGAGAAGAATAAAGACTCCGATGCCCAACTAGACTCACACAACACATTAGTTCGTAACTTGGAAGTTCAATTGGGGCAAATATGTCATGCTTCAAACACTAGTCCTAAGGGGGCACTACCAAGTGACACGGTGCTGAACCTAAAGGATTGGAACGACATAGGACATGCCATGGCCGTTACTACAAGGAGTGGAAAAGGTGGGGATGAACCCACCTCAAGTCAAAAGAAACTTGTGGATGATGAGCAAGTGGTAAAATATGAGGAGATCCTGAACAATAGGGTTCAAGAAAATGATGAAGTGCATATTGATATTGATGACAATGTGGGTTACACCCCATATTTTTGTACGTAAGAGTACGTCCTATGTCAATTGCTGTAAGATAAAAAATGAAATCATCTTTGAAAAGTTTATAAAGTAAGTTAATCATGTTTTCTTGGAAGTTACAAATATTTAAGATCATGAATAACAATCACCAAGATGGTTGGAAGGCTTAGAAGCTAAACAAATTGAAGAAAATAAATTCTGTCGAAAGTTGACAAGTTTGGTATTACACCCTGTGCGTCCTAAGGTAACGTATAATGAATATGAGACTTTATAATCATGATTTTAAAGAGTGTAAATTCATAATATGACTATATATGATGTTTGGACATAAAATATAAAGTTTGGGAAAAATTGGATTTAACTTACCAGAAAAAAACTGAGTAAGATTTGCCTTGTAACGAGCAGTTGTGAGAAATTAAGATCTTAAGCTTTATGATATCATTTTGGGACATATCTCATACCAACCATTTATTCATACAACATCGGGGTAGAGAAATATGGAATTTTAATGTAGGGTCGCCAAGTCACGTTGTTTCACTTCGGAGAAACTGGCAGGTTTATAGGGCAGGTTGCGATGGAGTTTTTTCCAAATCTATTGAGATTTACAAGGATATATTTATATGGAATTAAATCTCCAAGTATCTAGTTTATAACACTGAAAATCATTTGCCAATACAATATCGGAGTAGAGAGATACAATTGTCTGAAATTGCACTTCTCAAGCTGCCAAGCAGGCAGCTTACCCACCTGCTTGGAGAATTGAGGCGGCGGTCTTATCCCCTTATATCTGGTCAAAGATACAGATTTTACTCACACCAAAAACACTATCAAGTTCTACATAACCCTCCCTAACATATCCCAAGATCCCAAGAATCAAACTAAAGGAAAATCAACTAGAATCATCATCAAAGGTGTTAAAGACTACTAGATAATGCTTTTATGTTGTTGTGGTGTGATTGAGGGCTATTGTGAGATTATTTGTGATAGGGTTTTGAGTTTTAGCTGTTGTACTAGGTATGTATAACATCTTCGTGAAGGTTAATCTTGTGTTGGTTTTGTTGGTTGAGTGAAAAATCATAAGATAGCACTTGAAAGAACATGGGATATGGTTGTCTTTTGGTTGGACTACTTTGTGGATAAATATATGGTTTGTGGTGGCTGGAAATTGTGAAATAAGTTGATAATATTGTGGCTGCTGTTTTTAAGATTTTCTAGGTGTTAATAAAGTTAATTGAATAAGAAAATATATAAAACAAGTGATTGACGATAAAAATTAAGGTGCTAGACGTATGCAGCTATTTTGGAAAGCATTTTATGGATGTTTTAAACTAGATATAACATGGTAAATATAAGTATGTTGTTTTGAAGGTTGTAAACTACTTTATGGAATAAGATTTGGATTTAATTTATATCTTGCTATGAGTAAAAACGAGCTTGTCGCTCAATATGATAGTTAAGATAATCGGAGAAACTCATATTGGAATATATTATTTTTATTGATATTGTTGGTAGTAGTTGTTGTTGTTCGGCTGTTTATGAAACTTAGCGGTCTTTGGGATATGTTAAAATATGGGAGTTGCTGCCTGATTTTTGTCAAGTCATATGACTATCCAAATACGATGGTATGATAGTATATGTTAACAACAATATCATTTAACTTGTTGTAGATGCAAGAAGTTTTGTTGAGCTTGGTTGAGTAATAAGGAAGAGATCATACATGTATGTTAAGGCTAATCCTTTTTTTGGGCATGATCCAAGTAATGATACGTAAACGTAATGTTATTCCATAAGTGATTCTACTCTTAGCAGTTAAGGATGTATATGTTATTCATTCCTATAAAGTGTGTCTAAGTATGTTCCTAAGTCTTTATTGAAGTATTTGATAATGATGTTAATATTTATAATATAGTGATACATGAATCTTCATGCATTTACCACCGTACAACAGCTAGTTGGGCAGTCATGCATATTTATTTTCCACTATGCTACGGCTGATTGGGCAGACATGCATCTTCATTTATCACTGTACTATGGTTAGTTAGGCAGACTTGCATATCCATTTACCATCGTTCTACGAACAATTATTTAGTCATGCATTTACCATCGAGCTACGACCGGTTGGGAAGTTACACATTTACCATTGAGCTACGACTAGTTGGGAAGTCATGCATTTACCATCGCGCTACGACCGGTTTGACATTGCCACTGATAAGTTGTGCAGTCATGCATCGATATGGATAATAGCGCCAAAGAGTTTATATATATATAATAGGTATGTATATACAGTATCATTTTAGAGGTTTAGGTGATTCTTATATCTCTTTCATAAATGTTGACTTATTATTATGTTTTAGTTCTGCTTTACGTACACGGTACATTACTCATACTCACGTTCTTTTTATTATGGATGACGTATTCATGCCTATACATATATGTAATCAGTTTGACGAGCCCTCATAGTCGACAATGTTAGAATTCAATTAAGGATTGGTAAGACTCCACTTCATTTGGAGTGTAGCCAAGTCTATGAGTCATCGTGTCAGAGTTATGTTAAAAACTTATGGATAGGCTGGGGCCCTATCCCATTTGATGCCAAATATCTTAGAGGCATACACATGTTTATTATGTACAGTAAATTTAAGGCCTCGATGGCCTATATATTCATGTGTTAAGTATGATGGTTCGCTGATACAGTGTTTTCCCACTTACAGTTGTACAATATGAGTTGTGACCATGTTGGTCCATGATAATTACAAAAGGAATGAGTTAAGCCAATTTGACCTATGTATGTTCTAGTTTTGGTAAAACGATCATGGGTTGTAAAGTGGTTCGCTCGGGTCAGCACAACACCGGGTGCCAGCTACGCCTCCTCAGGTTTGGGGCGTGACAATATGGAGGAGACTCAAGAGGAAGTTTTTCCATCTAGGGAGAACATTGTTGACATATCGAAACCGGTAGTGCAAAAGGCTAAGGCACCAATGCCTAAGCCTCCTCCTCCATACCCTCAAAGGCTTACAAAGAAAAATGGCAAGAATCAATTCAAAAAGTTGATTGACATGATGAAGAGTCTATATATCAATGTGCCATTGGTAGAAGCATTGGAGAAAATGCTCGGTTATGCAAAGTTCATGAAAGATTTTGTGACCAAGAAGTGGTCAATGAATAAAACCATAAAGGTCACTCATCAAGTGAGTGCAATTGTGCATTAAATGGCTCCTAAATTGGAAGATTGCGATGCTTTCACAGTCCTTTGTACCATTAGAGTGCTGAATTTGCTAAAACACTTTGTGATCTTGGGTCAAGTATCAATTTGATGCCCTATTTGGTTTTGAAGGCTTTGGGCATTGGCGACCAAGATCCACATCTATGAGATTACAAATGGCCGATCGTACCATGAAGAGACCATTGGGAGTAATTGATTAAGTATTAGTTCGTGTTGATAAATCCATTTTTCCAGTATATTTTGTCATTCTTGATCGTGAGATTGTTTATGATGTGCCGATTATTCTTGGAAGACCTTTCCTTGCTATAGGGAAGGCTCTAGTTGATGTTGAAGCAGGAGAGCTTATTTTCCGTGTTGGTGATGACAAAGTGGTTTTCCTTGTATGTAAGTCTATGAGGCAACCCAATGGCAATGAGGTGTGTTCTTTCGTGCACTTGGTGGCCGATATGATTGTGAATGAAACAAGTGTTGTTATGAAAGTTTATGATAGATTGCAGGCTGTCTTTCTCAATTGTGATGATGAAGAGATGGAGGGTTACGTGGAATGTGTAAAGGAATGGGGTCGTACACTTATGATCCCCGCAAATTGTCCTTGGATCTTGAAAATAGAACTACTCCTCCAATAAAGCCTTCAATTGAGGATCCTTCCATCTTGGAGTTGAATCCATTGCCTCCACATATTCGGTATGAATTTCTTGGCCCTTCTTCTACTTTACCGGTTATCTTTCCTCTTGTTTGACTAACGTGCAGGTAGATTCTACATTGGCAGTGCTACAAAAAAGGAAGAAGGCTATAGGATGGACATTGGCGGATGTTCGGGGGATAAGTCCCACATTTTACATGCACAATATTAACTTGGAGGAAGGTGCCAAACCATCGATTGAACATCAAAAGATACTCAATGAGACCATGCAAGAGATTGTCAAAAAGTATATCATTAACTGGTTGGATTCCAGGGTTGTTTACCCCATTTCTGATAGTTTGTGGATTTCTCCGGTTCAATGTGTCCCAAAGAAAGGGGGCATGACGGTGGTCATCAATGATAAGAATGAGTTGATTCCTACAAGAACAACGACCGGGTGGAGAGTATGTATGGACTATCATAAGCTCAACAAAGTCACAAGGAAGGATCATTTCTCACTTCCCTTCCTAGATCAAATGCTTGATAGATTGGCTGGCCATGCTTTCTATTGTTTCCTTGATAGGTATTTCGGCTACAATCAAATTCTTATTGCTCTAGAGAATCAAGAGAAAACTACTTTTACATGCCCTTATGGTACTTTTGCATTCTCGTGGATGCCATTTGGGTTGTGCAATGCACGGATGACTTTTCAAAGGTGTATGATGGTGATCTTCATGGACATGGTGGAGGGTTACCTTGAAGTCTTGATGGATGACTTTTTTGTGGTCGGGAATTCGTTTGATGATTTTCTAGAAAGTTTGGATAAAGTGTTGGCAAGATGTGAAGAAACAAACTTGGTGCTCAATTGGGAGAAATATCATTTCATGGTTGAGGAAGGCATTATCCTTGGCCACAAGATCTCAAAGAATGGAATTGAAGTTGACAAGGCAAAGATTGAGGTGATTTCTAAACTTCCACCTCCAACTTCAGTGGAAGGTGTGCGGAGTTTCTTATGCCACGCAGGATTTTACCGGCATTTCGTCAATGACTTCTCTAAAGTAATAAACCCGTTGTGCAAGCTTTTGGAGAAAGATGGTAAGTTTCCACTTTAATGATTATTGCATGAGAGCCTTTGCGTAACTAAATCTCAAGTTGACTACTACTCCCACCATCACCGCTCCAAATTGGAGCGTTCCTTTTGAGCTCATGTGCGATGCAAGTGATGTAGCGATAGGGGCTGTTTTGGGGCAACACATCAACAAAAAATTTTCATCTGATTTATTATGCAAGTAAGACCATGATAGTGCCCAAGTAAACTACACCGTTACAAAGAAAGATCTCCTTGCCATTGTGTTTGCTATTGAGAAGTTTTGCCCGTACTTTGTGGGTGCAAAATTAGATGTCCATACGGATCATGCGGCACTTCTCTATCTTATGAGCAAGAAATATTCCAAATACCAGTTAATGAGATGGGTACTTCTGTTGCAAGAGTTTGATATTGACATCCAAGATAAAAAAGGAAGTGAAAACCAAGTGGCGGGCCACTTGTCTCGCTTTGAGGAGGAAAGGAGGCCGCATGATGGCCTCGAAATTAATGACTCCTTCCCTGATGAGCAACTCTTGGCTATTTCTATGAAAGAGGTGCCTTGGTTCACAAATCTAACAAATTATCTTGTGAGTGGTATATTTCCGGTTGAGTTCTCTTCAAACCAAAGAAAGAAGCTCAAATGGGATTGTCAAGACTATTACTGGGATGGACCATACCTTTTTCCAGATTTATACGGATGAAGTGATTAGAAGATGAGTACCAGAGGAGGAACAAGTTGAAATACTTGGGGCTTGTCATTCTTTGATGTATGGTGGTCATCATAGTGGAGCAAGAATGGAGGTCAAAGTGTTAAGTTGCATTTTTTTATTGGCCCACTCTTTACAAGGATGCAAGTGATCTCGTCAAGAATTGTTATGAATTTCAAAGGGCCGGTGGAATCTCAAAGAAAAATAAAATTCCCCTTACCACCATTTTGGAGATTGATATTTTCAATATGTGGGGTATTCACTTCATTGGTCCTTTTGTGAGTTCTTATGGAAACACCAACATCTTGGTCACGGTTGATTATGTATCCATATGGTTTGAGACCGTTGCTTTTCCCAACAATGAAGCGAGATGTGTGGTGGCGTTTTTGAAGAAGAACATTTTTACAAGATTTGGTACTCTAAGGGCTATTATAAGTGTTGGGGGATCATATTTTTCAACAAAGCATTTGACACCTTACTCACCAAGTATGGTGTCACTCATAAAGTCATGAGCCCCTATAATCCTCAAGCAAGAAGTCAAGTGGAAGTCTCCAATCGAAAGATAAAGAGTATTTTGTCCAAAACAGTGAATGTTAATCGGATGAATTGGTCCAGGAAACTCGATGATGTTATATGGGATTATAGCACGACTTACAAAACACATATCAAAATGTCTCCTTACCTGTTGGTGTTCAAAAAATCTTGTCATCTTCTAGTGGAACTTGAGCACAAAGCCGTGTGGGATTTAAAGAAATTGGATCTTGAGTGGGATGTCACTGCTAACTTAAGGTTGGCACAATTGAATGAGTTGGATGAGTTCCGGTATCATGCATACACAAGTTCGTCCTTATACAAGGAGAAGATGAAGTACCTCCAAGACAAGTACATTCAAAACATGGAGTTTAAAGAGGGTGATATTGTGTTGCTATTCAACTCTCGGTTGTGGATGATTCCGAGAAAGTTAAAGTCTAAATGGAGTGGCCCGTTTGAGGTTGTGGGTGTGATACCCTTTGGTGCATTGGACTTGAATAATAAAAATGATGAGGTGTTTAGAGTCAATAGTCACCGAGTGAAGCATTATCTTGGAAAATTTGGTAATGGCAATGTCGTGGCAGTAATCCATTTCAAGTGATGGTAATTTGCGTCGTGTCGCAACGTTAAATTAGGCGCTTCTTGGGAGGCAACCTATGTTTTTTTTTGTTTTTGTTTTTGTTTTTCTTCTTCTTTAGATAGGTCTTAGTTTGTGCTAACTGGTTTTGAAGCGTGTTGCAGGAATGCGTGTGATTTAAAGGGACTCTGCTCAGATAAATTGGCTAAGTATCGAAAAAGTGCAGACCGTACAATTTGGAATGCTACAACAAAAGGGATCCGCGACCACAAAATTCTTGTGCGGAACGCACAATTAGAAATAAATAATTGCACACTCTCTGAAGTTTGCCTGTCAGCTAAATGGCCAAAGTGCGGTCATACAAGGAAATAACCAAAATCTACGATCGCACATGTAAATCTGTGGACCGCAGATCATACAAGGGTCAATGTATAACAGGTAAAACAATGCGGACTGCAGAAGGTATTCTGCGATTGCACTCATCTCTTGAAATTTTGGCCATTCCGTTAAGTATAAATAGTAGGTCTCCTTCTACTGTTTAAACTTTGAAAAACTCAAAGAAATTAAAACAAAGGAAAAAATACTTCATTAAATTGATTCACGCATCTAACACTTAATTCAACATCTTTCATCACTCCAAACACCTTCATCACTAGTATGTTCACATCATCTTTGGTTAGTATATCAGTAGGCTAGGCCATTTGGTGTAACATGATTGTGTGGACCACACTTGAAATTGTGTGGTCCACAGAAATTCAATCGCGACCGCAGAAACGTTTGTGCAATTGTAGATCGAACAATTCTCTGTCTTTAGAGAGTTGTCATTTTTGAGGTTTCATCGTTTGGCCACACCTAAAATTGTGCGGAATGCACTTCAGATGTTCGATCGCACTAAAAATTGTGCGGACCATAGAATTATCACCACAGTCGCACTTTCAAAAATGTGCGGACCGCACTTCCCTACCATGCACAATATTTTGTTCTGCAACTGTCTGCTATTCGTAAATTGATCTACACTAACTCTTGTTGCTATTTTTTGTAAAAGATGGTTAGGTCTCGTGGATGTGGTGATACGTCAAAGGGGAGGGGTGAATCCTCCCGAGGCTGGAACAAGAGTACTTTACCACTCACCCATGCAAAGAGCTATAGCCAAAAAGGCGACAGCTAGGAGAGCTCTAGAGCCTATTGAGTCTAGTTCATATGTCCCGTCTAGGGAAGCATCGGAGGGAAACTTTGTGCAAGAGCAGCCTGATGCTCAATCATAGCTACACCAACTTTAGGGTAGACTTGAACTTCGAGATGAGCCTTCCACCTCAGTAAGCATTTGTAACGATCCAACCGGTTGTTTTGAAGATTTTGCACTTTGATCAGCAGTTCTCGGGCATGACTTGCCCGTGTGATGTATTATGACCGATGTAGATCCTTGGTTTTGGTTTTTCGGAAAATTGGAATGAATTTGAAGGAATAGTCTCAGTTGAAAGCTTTGAATTTGAAAGGTTTGACCAAGAGTTGACTTGTTTGTATATGAGCTCAGATCGGAATTTTTATGATTTGTTTAACTTCGTTGGATGATTTATGACTTAGGTGCGCAATCGGAATGCATTTTGGAAGTCCGTGGAGGGATTTAGCTTGAATTGGCAAAGTTAGTAATTTGGCGAATTCCAGTTGATAGGTGAGATTTTGATCAAAGGGTTGGAATAGAATTCCGAGAGTTGTATCATTTGTGATGTGTGTGTAAAATTTCAGGTCATTCAGACGTCGTTTGGTCTGGTGTTTGATCGAAAGAGTAATTCAGAAGTTTTGGAATTCTTAGGCTTGAATATGAGGGTGATTCGATGTTATGATGTTATTTTGAGCATTCCGAAGGTTGAAACAAGTTTGAATAATGTTATGGGATGCGTTGGCGTTTTTGGTCGGGGTCCCATGAGGCTCGGATAAGTTTTGGAGGAGTTTTTGGAAGATTTTGCCGTTTCGAGCATAAGCATGTAATGATCCAAAGGTCCATTTTTAGTTCTGGAGATCAAATTTTGATTTCGAGACTTCCGGAATTTTGAAAATGAATTATAGGAGTGATATGGAAAGTTTGGTTTATTTTCATCAAGTCGCGATTGGGTTTTTGACGCGAAACATGATTTACTTGTTTAACGAGCGAAATGGGTATCACACTGAGCAAATGAGCTCTGAATTGAGTTTCGATTGAAGGGCTATGTTCATATTATTATTTGTGACTCATAGGAACAAGAATCATCGAATTCCGAGCTTGTCTGATGGAGTTAGAGCCTTTTTAGTGAAAATAAAGATTGCTGGTGCATCAGATCTGGTGTGCACCTTATAACGACCAGATTTGGGACTTATAGCAACCAGATTTGGCTTTTAGCGACCAGATTCGGGTGTATTAGTGTTGTTCTATTTTTTTGGCTCATTTTGACATTTTTTTAAAGAACACGGCTTGGGGCTTTTTTTTTTGCAAGAAATCTTGGAAAATCTTGAGGTAATTTTTCTACTCCATAATATTGAATTATCATAGAATAATCCGATTAGATTACATGTTTTTGAGGTGTAAATTGGAGATTTGGACCTAGGGATTTGAAAATAAGATTTGAAGATTTGGAGGCCGAATTGTTATCGGAATTTAGTAATTTTAGTATGGTTGGACTTGTGGTTGAATGGATTGTCGGATTCTGTGAGTTTCATCGAATTCCAAAGCGTGGGCCCAGGGGCCGGGTTTGTGCAATTTTGGGATTTTGATGTTAAATTTGATATTTTCGATTGGGCTTCGCTCCCTTAGCATATTTTATTGATTATGTACTAATTATGGCTAGATTTGGAACATTCGGAGGTCGATTCGTGCGGGCGAGTCATTGCGGGCTAAAGTTTGGACTGGATCGAGGTGAGTAATGATTGTAAAGGATATCCTGAGGGTTTGAAACACCGGATGAGCGTGGGGTCATTTTATACTAGGGATTGTGACTTGGTCCATCCCGATTGGTGATTTTACCACATATTTGACTGGGACTTATTTATTATCAGCATGATTTGAGCTGACTGCAGTATTTGGGCTTCGTGCCAATTATTTGAAACCTTCGGGGAGTTTTTATCACTATTTACTCACTGTTTTGACTTATACATGAACTCAGTCCTGTTGATATCTATTTCTTTACAAACTCAGCCACTTTTACTCAGATTTGAAACTTAAATGATATTTCTAAATGATATTTTGGGCTGAGAACTACTATTTTACAAATGCTCGAGGGGCTTGTGATGATTTTTGGACTGAGTGAGGCCAATGGCCATATGTAAGGATATGCTGAGTGATATGAGGCCGAGGGCTTGAGATACTTTATATGCCACAAGGTGGCTTGAGTGATGTAAAGCTGAGTGTCGAGTGATGTGAGGCCGACTGCCTAGTGATGATGCCATGAGGTGGCTTGATATAGCACTTGGGCCGTAAGGGGCCCCTCCGGAGTTTGCACACCCACAATGAGCGCATGTACCCATTGTTCTGAGAGTGAGCCCGAGGGGTTGATATTATTCTGAGAATGAGTCCAAGGGGCTGATACGAGTGATTGTAAGGTAGCCCGAGGGGCTGATACGAGTGATTGTAAGGTAGCCGGAGGGGCTGATACGAGTGATTGTGAGGTAGCCCGAGGGGCTAATATGAGTGCTTGTGAGGTAGCCCGAGGGGTTGGTACTGTTCTAAGATATTGCCCGAGGGGAAAACATTTTTGTGTTCATTTTTCATATTTACTTGTCATTTTACCTGTTATACTATGGTATTTTTGCCTGGGGTGCGGATTTTCTGTGCTTATCGGCACTGACTGTTTTGCAATCATTGCGTAACTGTTGAAAAAGTCATTTTCAAAAGAGTTTTAAACTGAGCTAAGATATTTCTAAAGATTTCACAGCTTCACTGCTTTTCTCAAAGAGTTCTACACTGCTTCTATACTATATGTTGGCTGCTCTACGTGATTTCTTGCTGCTTAGTTGTTATTTACCTTTATTACTCACTGAGTTGGAGTACTCACTTTACTCCCTGCACCTTGTGTGCAGATGCAGGTATTTATACACTCGGTAGTGGGTTTTGGCTGTTCTAAGGCAGAGTTATCAGAGTTTTAGCGAGGTGGCTGCCAGTGTTTGCAGCACCGCTTTTCTCCCTTATGTTCATTATTCCTATTCTGTATAGTTTTGACCTTGTGGTTGTATCTACACTCTAATAGATGCTCGTGACTTGTGACACCCCGGTATCGGGCTGTGTTTGGGTTGTATTCCTCACTTTATAAGAAATCTTTTGCTTAATTTGTGGTTATTTAATCATGCTAAAATTGTTTATTAGTATTAATTATTTTGAAAAGGCGAAATGGGTTAGTTGGCTGGCATTGTCTTCACGAGAGGCGCCATCACGATCTGATCGTGGTTTGGGTCGTGACATGTTGGTATTAGAGCCTAGGTTACATAGGTCTCACGAGTAATGAGCAAGTTTAGTAGAGTCTCCCGGATCGGTACGAAGACATCTGTATTTATCCTCGAGAGGCTGCAGAACCTTTATTAAAACTTCACATTCTTGAATTCTTATCGTGCGTCTTTGATTCATCTTGAAAAGTAACTCTTGAAATTCCTTCCACGCGTTCGCATGCGCGCCTGAGCGCTCAGTATTAGATGTGCCTTGATGGCTTGTGATTCCCCGATCGAGGGGCGAGATGTGATCTCTATGAGTTGATGTTGGGCCAGTCTGGAGGACTTGAGGCCGGATCTTTGCCTATGGCTTGAACACTGAGGTGCTGATTATGTGAGTAATTGTTTTTGACTTATATGTTTGGTATTTTCCCTATTAGTATAAGTGACGGCTGGATAGCCATGTGATGAGTATGTTAGTACTGCGAGATGTATCTTTGTAACTTGGAAGTGACGGGAAAGGTCTGCTGGATGATAGAAGAACTATTAGGCGTTTGAATTCTATCGTGATTCAAGGTATATACCTGAGTTATGGGCGTGTGAAGGATCTTTTCATGTTTTCCGGTTGTGGGTGAAATAAATTTCATGTTGCGTTATGAGTTCAGACTCAGGAAGACTAAGTGGCTGTGTAACGTGTATGACGGTGGAAGGTATACAGAAATGTTATATTGAGGCAAAGCAGATGGGTTATCTCCTGCGGAGTGTTCTGAAGTGGTGTGATCCTTATGTGTATGTTACAAGATCTCATGTGTAATTGAAGGGTACGTGTTGAAATTTGAAATTCCAGGTCGCTTAAGAGAGTGGGCTTAATTGTTGTGGGGATGACTGTGAGATTTGTAGAAGATTTACAGTACTGGATGATCTGTGTTTTCACAAACTTATAAATGATTTGAGTATAATCTCACTATGGTATTGTGGCATCAATAAAGTAAAAGTGTTATGAGTTATTGAGTGTATCTTGATCTATAGTGGGGGAGTTTGCTATGGCTAAAGTAAAGGAAAAGTTTGACAAAGGTTATATTATGCTTCATAGGGTATGAGAATCACGGAATGTCTAGAGTGTTGTTAGTAAAGAATACTCGGCCCATAGATCAGGAAGTTTCTTGGTTGTATTGGGATGAGGATTTCATTTTGCGGTATCGGAGTGCCAATAAGGCACGGGTGGTTCTATTCGTTAGGTCAAGTAAATTGCAGTTTGAATAAGAGTGGATGACTTGCGAGGATGGCTCCAATATGTTCAAGATTCTACAGGGAACAATCGAGTATTTCAAAGTTGCATGTGTGGTTAGAAACTGTGTTTTCATTGGAAGAGGTTCAGAATTGTGGTATTTCTATGTTAATTATGGGATTCTATGTATCTGTATCAGGGAGGTAGAGGTAAATGATTTAGGTTTGCGGGAATTTCTTCATAGTAAAGTATTCTGGAATATGGTGTTTCTTGGAATATTTGAAAGAGTATTCAGCAGCTTATGGGTCCTAGATAGTGTGGTTTTATGCTTGGGTCTAGTATGGTGAGCCTGGGTTGAGGAACTATGCTGCTACAACAAGGGAGGATATCAGGTTGAGAATGAATTAGAAGGAAATTTAGATAGCTGGAGTAGCTTAATAGTAGACCGGATCGGTATGGTAAGGATATGATTAAATCTTTGTGTGTGTTCAAGGTAATGAGTTCATACAGGTATTTCGCAACAATGCTCTTGGGTTTTGGAAGGCTTGCTTACCTTGGTCTAGATAGAAGGATTCAGTCCTGACAGTTTAGTTTGTGCAAATGGAGTTGGGAGAGTTCTTTTTGATTTCTACCGTGGTTGGAGATGCGTATTTTCTACGAGTGTGAGAGGCACGGGATGTGTAATGATTTTCTTCAAGATGGGATCAATGGAAGTTCTTGGCTAGATGGGTTACAGTTAAGTTCTAAAAGGGAGTTCATAAAACTCTTAGGCAGCAGGTAGCCTCAGATGATTAAGGAAATAGTACTGCTAATTGGGAGTGATTTGACGATAGTATATGTTCATGAAAAGGGTAATGTGATTAAGTTTATGGCACTTCGGTAGTATTGCGCCACTTTCTTGTTAGATCGACTAGTGATATTCAGGGTTGCTTGGTGGCACAGGGAAATTTTAGGGTAACTATCGTGGAATGATTGGGTATTAGAGGTGTGACATATATTCGGATGGAGAAATTGGGATAAGATAGGGTGATTCACGTGCCGTGTTAATTTGGAGACGGAAGTTCTCATATTCAGGCTATGCTGTGATTGTAGATCGGGTGTATTAGCTATTTAGTGACTACCAAGATTTGGAGACCCGAGTGGATCTTTGTTTGTCTCCGTGTTGTGTCATTCTGGACTATTGCCCTTTGGGAAATGCCAGAAATGCCACGGGTTGAGTGGTGAGGTGCATCGGATTATGTTCTAGTAGAGTGGCTTATGTTTCGAAGAACCAGCGGTCGGCTAGGAAGGATTGCCTTTCTTGTTTGGGTTCTTGTGATGGGTGGCAGTGCTGAGGCTCCTTATATTGATTCCGTTTTGGTGGTGAGGAACTTTTTGGATGTGTTCCTGTGGCCGGGCATGTCACCGAGCAGAGTTGTTGATTTTGGTATTGATTTGGTGCCGGGCACCGTATCGTATGGCATCGACAGAAGTTATAGTAGTGGAAGGAACAACTTCAGGTTTCCTTGGTAAGGAATTCGTTGGTAGGCCAATGTGGATGTGTGTTCTCGCTTGAGTCGGTTTGGTTGGCCCGAATTGTATTGTTGAGGGATAGGCTGATTCGACCATTATTTAGCTTATTAGCGATCTGGGAGATCTATGAGTTCCCTTATGTGTTGCGAAATGTTATGATTTATTGGTTATGGGCACATATGGTACGGTATTGTTGGGGTTCATAGTGGAAGTCGAGCGGGAAGAGTAATTGGGTATTTCTCGGTGAATGGAATATTGGTTATTTTCTACTGGGTTTGCGTGGTATATATTACTTGTTTCACCGTGGGTGTAATGATTTGTTTTGGTTCTCGACATCAAATTGTGCGTGATTGTCAATTTCGAGCATAGTGACTGGAGGTGTCTCATGTGGAGCAGTGTTTGGATAGGATCGCGCATTGCGGCGAAGCTATGTGGAGATATAACCTTGCGGAATAGATTCGTGTGTTTTATTCTACGATGTGAGACATGTTCTCAGCCTTGTGTTGTGGTGGTACTGGTGAGCTTGAGGTAAAACTCTTTCATTTGAGTCATTTTCATGATTTGAGTATGTTCGGACCGTTGCTTATTGGTGCGCGTATTATGCCAGTTGTGGCTTAGGCCTCTATTGATGTGTCATGTCACCAGAGTGGTGTGTTGGATTAGAGGAGATCGTTGGGATCATTAATGAGTATGAACGAATTTGATTTCAGCATGTTGGAAGGATAATATCTAGGTTCGGCTTAAAAAAAAGGATTTGCTATGGTAATTGCCAGAGGAGATATGGCTTCATGAATGGTTGATCTGAGGAATGGTTATGGTTTACTGCGTGTTTTATTTATCGTTGGTAGTACATGAAAGTGTTGGAATGAGACTTTAGCTGATAAGAGGTTTTCTATCGGTATTTGGTTGTTGTGGGCAGCTGCTGTGAATGGAAGTTATCGCTGCATGTGTTTGAGTTATGTGGTATATCATATAATTGCACTTGAGGTTGCAGGCATGGGCTAATACAGCTGGTTCGGGCCTATTCAGTGTATGAGTGTGAGGTTTCGATCGTATTGAGGGTTTCAGAAGTGAAAATGTGGTTCTATGATTCATGGGCTAGATTGGGTTATGTAATTTCAGTTTCTATGTGTTATCGGACCTATACTAGATAGGGTGACGTGGGATCAACCCCAGGTATAGGCATGGTAAGGTTATTCAGCGATTGGTTGGCTTTTAGAACAACTCTGGGTATGTTCGAGGACGAACGTGTGTTTAAGTGGGGGAGGATGTAACGACCCAATCGGTCGTTTTGAAGCTTTTGCACTTTGATCGCCAGTTCTCGGACATGGCTTTACCGTGTGATGTATTACGACCGATGTAGATCGTTGATTTTGGTTTTCAGAAAAATTGTAATGAATTTGAAGGAACAGTCTCAGTCGAAAGCTTTGAATTTGAAAGGTTTGACTAAGAGTTGACTTGATTGTATATGAGCGCGGATCAGAATTTTTATGATTTGGTTAGCTTCTTTGGGTGATTTATGACTTAGGAGCGCGATCAGAATGCATTTTGGAATTCCGTGGAGGGATTTGGCTTGAATTGGCAAAGTTAGTAATTTGGCGAATTCCGGTTGATAGGTGTGACTTTGATCCAAGGGTCGGAATGGAATTCTGAGAGTTGTTGTAGCTTCATTATGTCATTTTTGATGTGTGTGAAAAATTTTAGGTCATTCGGACGTCGTTTGGTCTGGTTTTTGATCGAAAGAGTAATTCGAAAGTTTTGGAATTCTTAGGCTTGAATCTGAGGGTGATTCGATGTTTTGATGTTGTTTTGAGCGTTCTGAAGGTTGGAACAAGTTTGAATGATGTTATGGGATGTGCTGGCATATTTGGTCGGGGTCCCATAAGGCTCGGATAAGTTTTGGAGGAGTTTTTGAACGATTTTTCCATTTTGAGCATAAGCATGTAATGATCCAAAGGTCCATTTTTAGTTCTAGAGATCGAAATTTGATTTCGAGACTTCCGGAATTTTGAAAATGAATTATAGGAGTGATTTGAAAAGTTTGGTTTAATTTCATCAAGTCGCGATTGGGTTTTTGACGTGAAACATGAGTTAATTGTTTAACGAGCGAAATGGGTATCACACTGAGCAAATGAGATCCGAATTGAGTTTCGATTGAAGGGCTATGTTCGTATTATTATTTGTGACTCATAGGAAATAGAATCATCGAATTTCGAGTTTGTATGATGGAGTTAGAGTCTTTTTAGTGAAAATAAAGATTGCTGGTGCATCAGATCTTGTGTGCACCTTTTAACTACCAGATTTGGGACTTTTAGCGATCAGATTTGGCTTTTAGCGACCAGATTCGGGTGTATTAGTGCTGTTCTATTTTTCTTGCTCATTTTGATGTTTTTTAAAGAACACGGCTTGGGGCAATTTTTGAGCTAGAAATCATGGAAAATCTTGAGGTAAGTCACTTGTGATCATTTCTACTCCATAATATTGAATTATCATCGAATAATCCGATTAGATTACATGTTTTTGAGGTGTAAATTGGAGATTTCGACATAGGGATTTTAAAATAAGATTTGAACATTTGGAGGCCGAATTATTATCGGAATTTAGTAATTTATGTATGGTTAGACTCGTGGTTGAATGGGTTGTCAGATTTTGTGATTTTCGTCGAATTTCGAAGCATGGGCCTGGGGCCGGGTTTGAGCAATTTTGGGATTTTGATGTTTAATTGGATATTTTTGAGTGGGCTTCTCTCCCTTAGCATATTTTATTGATTATGTACTAATTGTGACTAGATTTGGAGCATCCGGAGGTCGATTCGTGCGGGCGAGGCATCGCGAGCTAGAGTTTGGACCGGATTGAGGTGAGTAATGATTATAAATGATATCTTGAGGGTTTGAAACCCCGGATTGCAAAACGTAGTGCTATATTGAGGTGAGACACGCGCTTTATGATGAGCGTGGGGTCGTTTTATACTGGGGATTGTGACTTGGTCCGTCCCGATTGATGATTTTACTGCGTATTTGACTGAGACTTATTTGTTATCTTCATGATTTGGGCTGACTCCCATATTTGGGCTTCGTGCCAATTATTTGAACCCTTCGGAGAGTTTTTATCACTGTTTACTCACTATTTCGACTTATACATGAACTCAGTCCTGTTGATATTTATTGTTTTACAAACTCAGCCAGTTTTACTCAGATTTGAAACTTAAATGATATTTTTAAATGATATTTTGGGATGAGAACTGCTGTTTTACAACTGCCTGAGGGTATTGTGATTATTTTCGGACTGAGTGAGGCCGAGGGTCATATGTAAGGATATGCTGAGTGATATGAGGCCGAGGGCGTGAGATACGTTATATGCCACGAGGTGGCTTGATATAGCGCTTGGGCCGTAAGGGGCACCTCCGGATTCTGCACACCCACAGTGAGCGCGGGTACCCATTGTTCTGATAGTGAGCCCGAGGGGCTGATACGAGTGATTGTGAGGTAGCCCGAGGGGCTGATACGAGTGATTGTGAGGTAGCCCGAGGGGCTGATACGAGGGATTGTGAGGTAGCCCGAGGGGCTGATATGAGTGATTGCAAGGTTTCCCGAGGGGCTGGTACTGTTCTGAGATATTGCCCGAGGGGAGAACTTTTATGCATTCATCTTTCATATTTACTTATCATTTTACCTGTTATACTATGGTATTTGTGCCCGGGGGGCGAATTTTCTGTGCTTATCGGCACTGACTGTTTTGCAATCATTGTGTAACTGTTGAAAGAGTCATTTTCAAAAGAGGTTCAAACTGATCTAAATATTTCTAAAGATTTCACAGCTTCACTGTTTTTCTCAAAGAGTTGTACACTGCTTCTATACAGCATGTTGGTTGCTTTACGTGATTTCTTGCTGCTCAGTTGTTATTTACCTTTATAACTCACTGAGTTGGAGTACTCACTTTACTCCCTGCACCTTGTGTGCAGATGCAGGTATTTATACACCCGATAGTGGGTTTTGGCTGTGCAGAGGCAGAGGTATCAGAGTTTTAGCGAGGTGGCTGCCAGTGTTCACAACACCGCTTTTCTCCCTTTTGTTCATTATTCCTATTCTATATATTTTAGACCTTGTGGTTGTATCTACACTCTAATAGATGCTCGTGACTTGTGATACCCCGGTATCGGGCTGTGTTTGGGTTGTATTCCGCACTTTATAAGAAATCTTTTGCTTAATTTGTGGTTATTTAATCATGCTAAAATTGTTTATTAATATTAATTATTCTGAAAAGGCAAAATGGGTTAGTTGGCTGGCCTTGTCTTCACGAGAGGTACCATCATGATCGGATCATGGTTTGGGTTGTGACAGCACTTCCAAGGGTTCGGAAGATGACAATCAGGGTTCTGAGCCCTTATCTACACATGCCCTCGATGCACCAGCTACTACAACTGATGGGGATGATATTTTGGATGACGGCCGAGGGGGTGATACAAAAGTTTCCAGCCTTGAGAGGTCGAAGAAGAAAGAAGTATGGGAAGATATGCTCGTGAGCCTGAATGCATTCAACAGATTCCATGAGTGGTGGCCACAAATATCGCTCACTCTTGAGCGTCAATATTTGTTGAAAGATTTGGATAGGTATAACCCAAATATGTCAAGACAATCCCTGAGACAGAAATATGTGCATATGGTTAACTCAAAGTAGATGCCAAAGAACACTTGGTCCGGGAATTTCACGTCAATGTGGTGCATATCAAGAAGGGGACCAAGTTGACGAAAGAGAGGAATTTAAAAATGAGATTTGATAAGAGCACCCTAAACACATATTTGGGGCTGGAGGATGTGGAGATGGTTCAATATTTTAAGAAGTCCACACTGGGTGATGCAGCTTGCCCATGTCTAGCTGAGATTTTGGCAGCTCTAGGACTACCATCACCATGGATCACATCAGGGGTTCATATTCAGTGTAACACCCTTAACTTTGAAACAAAAGGATGGAAGACCTTTGTGTGTAGTCGACTAGACCCGTGCCAGAAAGAAACCAATCTCCCAATCTCGAGGGCGGTTCTAGTTGTTTCCATCATGGCCTAGTACCTAATCAATGTGGGTGCCATCATATTGGCCAATATGTCTCTGGTTGGAAGGCAAGGTGATATCTCCTACCCATATCTAAATACTATCATGGAGTATCTTACGGATGTGGGGGTGGAGTCGAACAGTTTTTACATGAAGGTTCGGGCAAAGAAGACCTTCACTTGGTACTCTCTAAAGGACCCGAGGAACCCGAAGAACAATGGTCAGTTGACTACTACCATAGGCCAGTTTGATGTGCCTTTGGTGGTAGTTGCAGATTCAATTAACATGCCTTCCACTGCAGCAACGCCTTCTACCAGTACAACTACCATGCCTCAACCTCCATCTCTAGGGCCTTCAGCATCAGTTTCCTCCACTTATACTTTGAGGCTGGTGCCTATTCCTGCTCATCCACTTTATGCTCTGTGAGTCTCCCAGACACTGGAAAACCTCAACAACTGGATGCTTACAGCTACTGCAAAGCTATCTGACCTATCCAGTGCTATCGCAGCACAAATATCTACCCTGTCACCTTAGATTCCTCTAATAGTGGATGATATTTTGAAGAACATTTTGGAGAATGAGAAGACCATCATGGACACTGTGGTGGAACATGAAGGAGGAATTGAGGAGCTTGGGAATCAAGTAAAGAAAATGAGGAAATCCCTAGCGTCCAAGAAATTAGTGGACAAATTGAGGTGAGAGGTCACCAAGATAGCATACGTTGGAGACCTTCCATTTGATTTGCTAATAGAGACAACTCCAGCAGCACCGTCAGCACCAGTAACACCAGCTGGCCAGTCTGAGGAGCCAGACCTGGATGCCAACACTGCTAAGGTGGGGTGACAGATGTTCGCCAACCTAGTTACTCCCCGAGTAGAGGATGATAAGATCCAGTTGGAGGAGCTAGTTTATTTTCATGTTTAAGTGATCAATAAGCCTTTGGTTTTCTTAATGCCACTGTTCTTTTCAAAGGTTGTTTTTGTGTGAACCAGATGACTTTCCCCAACGCAAGATGGAATGATAACCTTCTTAAGGAATTGAGTCTGTTTTTGATGTTTAGTTAAGAATAGTAGTAATAATGACTAAAAAGGCCTAATTGAGTTAGACTAGAAGAGTCAAACACGCTTCACTTGGTAACAACACACTTAACTACGTGATTATGATAAAAACAGGTTCTTGGAAAGAAATAGCTCTAGTTTTGTGACCTTCCGACTCTTGTGTTGACTTAAGCAATCATCGAGTGGTTTAGTTGTACCATTAGTGAGTTTTAATCATGAATATTTTTGTTGTGGGCCCTCGACTCTTTCCTCTTTAACAATCCAACTGTGTGAGAGGTCAGATTTTTTATTGCAAGTCAAAGTACCCATGCGAATGGTCTAGAACTTGCCCAGAATGTGTTTCAAGGCAAGGTTTTATGTTTTGCTTGGCTTGAGAAGTGATTGTAGGCTCTACTTAATCCGCTTGAGATTTTTCATGTCCCACCAATGTTATTATCCTTAGTCAACCCATTTGAGCCTAAGACCTTTCTCATTTGGTAACCATATTACAAGCCTTTACCCATCTTGTAGTGGCCCTCTCTTGGAACCCGAGCTTTCCTTAACACTCTTGAGAACAATTGGCTAAACATAAGTTTTGCGGAGAGAAGAGGAGTTTGAAAAGGTATCAAGGCACAAGAAGAGAAAAGATATGAAGAAAAGGAAAGGAAAAGAAAAAGAAAGAAAGAACAAAAAGAACGTGAATAAGTTATAGAGTTGGAGGGATTCAAAGAAAAGTAACGGTGCAAAGCATGAAGAAAACAAAAATGGAAAATGAATATCATGACCAAGAAAGAGTGATGCTAGGTCTCTCTAGTTCCCCTTAGGGAAAATAAAATGCCTCAAATAGTCGGCAAAACATGAGCCAAAAAGAGAAGATGGAGTGCTTAAGGAAAGATGAACCAGTTCTATTCCAACATATCCAACCATTTTCCAAAAGCCTTCATTACATTCCGAAAATGCCCTATGTGATTTCAAGCCTAGTGAACTTACATTAGTGGTGATTTATATGAGGGGAAACCATATGGTACTTAGAGCCGTACTTGTGACATTCTTTTGAAAGAGATGAGCGAACTTTTCACAAATCATTGAATTGAGTGCTACATTCTTAAGTGAGATATGCTAATGGAAAGTAGAGGAGTAGGAGTTTGGGACCAGAATGACCAAAATGAAGGAGAGGGCTTCCTTGATGAATGAAGTCAATTGTTGATGCTCAAGTGTCACATTAGAACTATTTGTGCTTAAAAATTCAAATCATTGCCTTGTTGATAATTCATAAGTGTTGTGGGTAATTGTTGGTCCCAATTGTTGCATGATTGATGCACCTTAGATTAGCTAGAATATCTCTTAACTTGTGGAGGTGTGAATTACCTTATTTTCTTGAGGACAAACAAAAGCTTAAGTTTGGGGGAGTTAATAAGTGGAGATTTTTACTACTTATTAGCGCCTTTTAGCTTTTTAGTCCAAAAGTATTTAATTGTATTCTCGAAAACTGATGAAATTTGCTTAATTGCAGGAGTATTGGAAATTGAGCCACTGAGATGAAATCCAACTCAAGAAGGAGTAATCTAAACTCTAGAACAAAATCACGCACAAAAGTTCAAAGTGCGGACCATAGATTTCTATATGCGTCCGCATATTGTGAAGGAAAGTTTATCAGAGTCCAAGTGCCAAGTGCGGTCTGCACATTAAATGCGTCACCATAGAAGCTATGCAAGAGAAGACGTTCAGAGACTGTTCATGTCAAGGATCGAATGAAGTGCATACCGCACAATTATTGTGCGGCCGGAGAAGTCAGCTATGCGGCCGTAGTCAGAAATGTGCGGCTTGCAGAAGAGCCCTACGCTGCCGCACCCATAAATATGCATACCGCAAAATATGAGAGATGTGGCCGTGGTTTAGAATTGTGCGGTCGTAATTCAACTCTTGTCAAGAGTGAAGCAAAGCGCAGACCGCACATGGAATTGTGTGGCCACAGAACCTCTGAAAGGGCATTTTTGTCGGAAAATTCTAGCTTTGTATAAATAAAATAGTTTCACGAAATTAGGTCAAGATTGGAATATTCAAGGTGCTGTAGCCATTTTCCTTGCTTCTTTAGGCAAATTTTGCTTGTTTTGGTGATTTAACATTGTGTTTTGTATTTTAATCTTTCAATATAAATTTTATTATCTTTTCTTCTTTGTTTTATTCTATACCCATTATGAGTAGCTAGATTTTTTACTAGGGTTGTGACCTAACCCTAATGTGTGAACCTTATGGGTGATTAATTTTATGCTTTTTTAAGAATGAGTATTTATTATTTAGCTTGGTTTATGCTTCAATTGTGAAATTAATGGTTGCAAATATTGATATATGCCTATTTAATTTAGTCTCTTCTTGTAACGATCTGACCGATCGTTTTGAGAGTTAGAGCCCGATCATATATTAACTGCCTCCCCCATATCTATTTATGCTATTGTGACTTGCCAGGAGGTTTTGTTTTGGGTTTTAGAGTGTTTTGGGACACTTAGTCCCCAAAATGCAGGTTTAAGTCTTAAGATTTGGAGAATAGAGAGAACTGTGTGAAGATGACTTTGGAATGGAGTTTCGTCGATTATGTTAGCTTCGATGGGTGATTTTGGGCTTAGGGGCGTGTCCGTATTGTGTTTTGGAGGTCCGTAGCTCATTTAGTCTTGAAACGGCGAAAGTCAAATTTTTTAGTTTTGGGGGGTAGTGGAATTTTTGGTATCTGAGTCGGAATCTAATTTCAAAATTTGGAGTAGGTCCGTAGTGTGGATTATGACTTATGTGAAAAATTTGGGGCAATCGGACATGGTTTAGGTAGTTTCGGCATCGGCTGTCGAATTTGGAAGTTTAAAGTTCATTAAGTTTGGATTGGAGGACGAATTGTGTTTTTAGCTTTGTTCGATCTGATTTGAGGTCTCAACTAAGTTTGTATGGTGTTTTAGGATAGGTTGAAATATTTGGTTGAGGTCCCGAGGGTCTCAGGTGTGTTTCGGATTCTCAATGAATTGAAATAGGACTTAGGCCATATTGTTGAGTTGTTAGTTCCTGATGTTTTTGCACCTGCGGAGGGGAGACCTAAAGGTGCGGACTCGTATGTGTGGAAGAGGAGGCACACAAGTGGAAAGGAGATGAGCTACCTGGGGTTGTAGCTACGAAGAAGGTTCCATATCTGCAATGCCGTAGAAGTGCTCTAGGATCGTAGAAGCAGACAAAAGTCTGCTGGAGTGCACACGCAGGTGCGACCCCTCGATCGTAGAAGCGGACTCTCAAGTTTTAAGTCATTTCCGCACCTGCCATGGATTTTTCACAGGTGCAGCACTGCAGGTGCAGCACTGCAGGTGCGAAGAAAGGTCTACAGATGCAGTTTGACGAGTAAGAAATGGGCAAAATTGAGAGTTTGATTAATTTCACCATTTTTGGGCATGGGAGCTCGGGATTTGGCGATGTTTTGAGGGATTTTAAGAGGGATCTTTTGGGTACCGATTCTTAACTCGTTTTTAGTTGTATTTCATTAATCTAATGTTTTTTTCTCCATTTAATTTTGGATTTGTATTTAAAATTGGGAACATGGGGTAAAAGTTCCCCAACTGAATTTCTGAGTTTTGATTTGGATTTAGACATCGAAGTTGGATAATTTTGGTTTGAGCGAACTCGTGAGTGAATGGGTGTTCATATTTGGCAACTTTTACCCAATTTAGAGACGTGAGCCCGGGGATGCTCTTTGGGGGAATTTTCCATTTCTTATTTTGGCTTTGATTTCGGTAGCTAGATTAGTTTCTTAGAGCTATATTTATGCTATGTAATTGATTTGGCTATATTTGGGCCATTTCGAGACGGATATTCATGGAAAAAGCATTATGATAGATTGATTTGAGCTTGGTTCGAGGTAAGTGACTTGCCTAACCTCGTGTGGGGGAACTCGTCTTAGGATTTGGTACTGTTTGATATATGAGCGTCGTGTACGTGAGGTGACGAGTACGTACACGAGCTATTTATTTTAAAACTCCATATTTCTATAAGTCATAACATGTTTTTCCTTATTTGAACTACGCTAATGTATGTAACTATCCCGTTTAGTTTAGATTAACATGCCTGCGTGTTTTAACTACCTATTTGAACTCTATGCAGCATGCTTAGTGAATTTACCTTCTTTTCCTTGACTTGAACTTAGTCGAAACTATAGATTTTTCTTGTTGTACCTGTTATTTCTACTGGTTGAGCTAACTATTTACTTTGGGACTACAAAACAGTATTCTGAGGGATCCTCTTATACTGCGTATGTACTTTGGAACTACAGAATGGTATTCCAGGAGATTCCCCAATACTACATACTTACTTTGAGGCTATGGAACGGTATTCCAAGAGATTCCCCTGCACATTTACGTTTGGACTATGGGACGGTATCCTGGGAGGTCCCCTATTGTTATCTCTTTGTTATAAGCTGTTGTTCTTCTATGTTTACATTTTTGTTAAATTGCAATAGTTACTCTTACTACGATACTTCATTCTATTATAGTTATATATCTATATATATATATATACCAGTAGGGCCTTGACCAGATCTCGTCACTACTCGATCGAGGTTAGGCTTCGTATTTACTAGGTACTGTTGTGGTATATTCATGACTTTTTCTGTACATGTTATTCATGCGCAAATCCAGGTTTATCTTACTAACCTCATGAATAGTTGCAGTCACTGCTGCATATTGGAGACTTCAATGTACATCCGCACACGCCTGTAGATCCTCTGTGTCCTCCTCTATCCCCCTATGTTCATTTTTCCCTTTTTTTGTAGAAATAATGTATACAATAGTTAAGATTTCCTAGTAGCTTGTGACTTGCAGTATTCCAGGTTTTGGGAATTGTTTGTTACATTTTAGTGGTGAAAATTGTATATTCCGAGTGGCATTCTATTGCTTACATATCTGTTACTGTTAGTACTTAATGTTCATGCTTTTCTTTCATTTTCCACAAAGTGTTAGGCTTACCTAGTCATTGAGACTAGGTCCCGTCATGACAACTCACAGAGGGAGAAAATGGATAGTGACACTTATTGAGAAAGAGAGACCTAGTCTAGGTTAACTTAGCTAACAAGGAACTGGGTTAATTGAGAAAATGACTAACCCAATTAAAGGGTTCAACCTAGAGATAGTAACAACCCGACTTGAGATCTTATCAACCATTTTAGTAGATGTCCATTTGATTTCGAGAAAGCCTGTAACGACCCGGCCGATCGTTTTAAGAATTAATGCCTCGATCCCTTATTAATTGCATTCTCCATGTTTGTTTCTTCTATTGTAAGTTGTCGGGAAGGTTCGCTTTGGATTTCAGAGTGTTTTGGATCACTTAGTCCCTAAGTGAGAGCTTAAGCTTTAGAATTTAGACCGTAGCCGGACCAGTGTAAAGACGACCTCGAAATGGAATTATGTTTGTTCCGTTAGCTCAGTTTGGTGATTTCAGGCTTAGGGGCGTGTTCAGATTGTGTTTTGGAGGTCCATAGATTATTTTGGCTTGAAATGGCAAAAGTTAATTTTTTTAAATTTCCGGTCGATAGTGAGATTTTTATCTAAGGGTCGGAGTGGAATTTGGAGAGTAGGAGTAGCTCCGTAGTGTTGAATGTGACGTGTGTGTAAAATTTCAGGTCATTCGGACCAGGTCCGATAGACTTTTTGATCAAAAGCGGAACTGGGAATTTTTGGGAATCCTTAGGCTTGGATTGGAGAGCGATTTGTGGTTTTAGCACTGTTTGATGTGAGTCGAGGGTTGGAATAAGTTTGTACAATGTTTTAGGATTTGTTGGCAGGTTGGGTTGAGGTTCCGGGGACCTCGGGTGAGTTTCAGGTGCTTAATGGAAGGTGAATTGGACTTAAGAGAAATGTGATGTTTGTCGAACCTGTCATAACTGCACCTGCGTGTGTGGGACCGGAGGCGGCACCGTGAAAGAGTCTTGGTGACCGTAGAAGCATAATTTGGCCCAGGCTCCAGAAGCCGCAGATGCGAGAAGTCGAACGCAGAAGCGGGACCGCATGTACGGTCCCAGAGCCGCAGATGATAGGGTATTGAGGATGTAGGATCGGGGTTGTGTACCCAACATTGATGGACTTTGAGAGCTTATTCTCGAGGAGGCCCAAAGTTTGCGGTATTCGATTCATCCGGGTGCCGAGAAGATGTACTAGGATTTGAGACAGCACTATCCGTGGAGGAGGATGAAGAAAGATATAGTTGGGTTTGTAGCTCGGTGCCTTAATTGTCAATAGGTGAAGTATGAGCACTAGAGAACAGGTGGGTTGCTTCAACAGATATAGATTCTGGAGTGGAAGTGGGCGAAGATCATCATGGACTTCGTAGTTGGACTCCCACGGACTTTGAGGTTCGATGCCATTTGGGTGATTGTGGATCAGCTGACCAAGTCCACAGACTTCATTCCTGTGTGTACTACCTATTCTTTGGAGTGATTGGCGGAGATTTATATCCGGGAGATTGTTCGTCTGCATGGTATTCTTGTTTCCATCATTTCAGATAGAGGTACTCAGTTCACATAACGGTTTTGGAGGGCCGTACAACATGAGTTGGGTACTCGAGTGGAGTTGAGTACGACATTTCACCTCCAGACAGATGGACAGTAAGAGCACACTATTCAAATTCTTGAGGATATTATCCGTGCGTGTGTAATGGAGTTTGGAGGTTCTTGATTATTTCTTGCCACTGGCGGATTTTGCCTACGACAACAACTATCAGTCCAGCATTCAGATGGCACCATATGAGGCCTAGTATGGTAGGCAATGTAGATCCCCGGTGGGTTGGTTTGAGCTGAGCGGGGCTAGATTTTTAGGCAAAGACTTGGAACAGAATGCTTTGGAGAATGTTAAGGTGATTCAGGATAGACTTCACACAGCCCAGTCCAGATAGAAGAGTTATGCGGACCATAAGGTTTGTAATGTTTCCTGTATGGTTGGAAAGCGGGTCTTACTTCTCGTTTCGCCTATGAATGGCATTATGAGATTTGGGAAGAAAGAGAAATTGAGTCTGAGGTTTAATTGTCCTTTTGATATATTGAGGCGTGTTGGTGAGGTTGCCTGTGAGCTTTCCTTATATCCTATCTTGGCAGGAGTTCATCCGGTATTTCATGTCTCGATGCTCCGGAGCTACCACGGTGATCCGTCGTACATGTTGAATTTCAGTTCAGTCTAGTTCGACAAGGATCTATCTTATGTTGAGGATCCAGTGCCGTTATTAGACAGGCAGGTTCGAAAGTTGGGGTCAAAGAACATTGCATCAGTGAAGGTTCAGTAGTGGGGTCAGCCTGTCTAGGAGGCGAATTGGGAGACCGAGCAGGATATGCTCAGCCGTTACCCTCATCTTTTCACTACTTCAAGTATGTCTATATGCTCGTTCGAGGACGAACGGATGTTTTAAGAGGGGGAGGATGTAATGAACTAGCCGGTAGTTTTAAGAATTAATGCCCTGATTCCCTATTAACTGCATTCCCCGTGTTTGTTAATGCTATTGAAAGTTGTCAGGATGGTTCATTTTAGATTTCAGAGTATTTTGGGACACTTAGTCCCTAAGTGAGAGCTTAAGCTTTAAAATTTGGACCGTAGTTGGAGCACTGTGAAGACGGCCTCAGAATGAAATTTCGTTGATTCCGTTAGCTTCGTTGGGTGATTTCGGGCTTAGGGGAGTGTTCGGATTGTGTTTTGGAGGTCTGTAACTTATTTAGGCTTGTAATGTAGAAACTTGAATTATTGAAGTTTCCGGTTCGATAGTGAGATTTTGATCTCGGGGTCGGAATGAAATTTTGAGAGTTGGAGTAGCTCCGTGGTGTTGAATGTGACGTGTGTGTAAAATTTCAGGTCATTCGGACAAGGTTTGATAGACTTATTGATCAAAAGTGGAATTGGGAAGTTTTGGGAATCCTTAAGCTTGGAATGGAGAGCGATTTGTGGTTTTAGCGTTGTTTGATGTGATTCGAGGGTTGGAATATGTTCATATGATGTTTTAGGATTGGTTGGCAGGTTTGGTTTAGGTCCCGGGGGCCGCGGGTGAGTTTCGGGTGCTTACCGGAAGTTGAATTGGACTTAGGATAAATCTGAAGTTGGTTGAACCTGTCATAACCGCACCTGCGTGAGTGGGACCGCAGGTGCAACACCGTACAAGTGGCTTGGTGACCACAGAAGCGGAATTTGGCTCAGGCTCCAGAAGCCGTAGGTGCGAGAAGTCCAACGCACCTACGAGACTGCAGGTGCGGTAAGGGAGTCGCAGGTACGGAAATTTGCTGTTTAATGAAAAGTCGCAGGTGCGACTTGGTCTTCACAGAAGCGAGACCGTAGGTGCGGTCCCAGAGCCGTAAATGCAGTTCTTCTTGGCACAAAAGGGGCAGAAACGAGGGTTTACTCTCAAAATCTTAGAAATTGATTTGGGAGCTCAGGATTGGCGATTTTGGGAGAGAATTTCCCCAGGTTGTTTTAGGTAAGAAATTCTTACTCGGTTTTGATTAATTTCCATGAATCTATGCTTAAATTCATCCTTTATATTCGAATTTGGGGTGAAAACTTGGAGAAAAATTGGAAAACGTTATTAGGCCTAATTTAGGAGTTTTAATCAAGAATTTGATGTCGGATTGGAGTAATTTCTGTATATTTGAACTCGTGAGAGAGTGAGGATTCCGAATTTTAAATTTCACCCGATTCCGAGACATGGGCCTGGGGAGGGGGGGGGGGGCTTTTAGGCAATTTCCTAATTTCGCATATTTGCTTCGAATTAATTAGTTGAATTAGTTACTTGAAGTTATTTTTATATTATGCAATTACTTTGAATAGATTTGGGCCATTTAGAGTCGGATAGTCGTGGCAAGAACGTGGTATTGAGTTGATTGAGCCGGTTCGAGGTAAGTGGCTTGCCTAACCTTGCGTAGGGGAACTCCCCTTAGGATTTGGTATTGTTGATATATAAAATGCCTTGTACGTGAAGTGACGAGTGCGTACATGTGATAATTGTTGAAAATCTAGTTTTCATTAAGTAACTATAACTGTTCTTTCTTCCCTGTTTATACTACTTGAAATTTAAACCTACTGTTAAATTAGGGAAGCTTGTCTAATTGACTTAATTGCTTTACTTTCTCAAACTGCTTTATTTAAACTCTGTGCAACATGCTAGGTTAGAAATACCCGTTTTGTTTGGTGTGGAATTTGGATTGAATTGAATATTCTTCGTGTTTCTTCTGTGTGTTTACTTTGGGACTACGGGACAATATCCCGGGAGATCCCCCTGCATGTTTACTTTGGGACAACGGATTTGTATTCCGGTAGATCCCCCTGCACATTTATATTAGAACTACAGGACTGCACCCGATAGATTCCCCCAGTACTAGGTATTTATATTTAGGACTACGGATCGGGATTCTGGTAGATCCCCACGCACTATGAGTTGGACTACGAGAAGAAACCCGGGAGATCCACTTGATATTAACATTTGGGGACTACAGGACGGTATCCTGGGAGATCCCCGGTTGTTATCTCTGTGTTGAACTGTATTCCTTCTGTGATTATATTTTTCTCTATTGTAGTTGTTATTACTCTTATTATCCTGTGTTACTTTAATACTACTTCTTTTCCTTATATATTATTACATATGACCGGTAGGGCCCTGACCTTCCTCGTCACTACTTGACCGATGTTAGTCTTGGCACTTACTGGGTACCACTGTGGTATACTCAGGCCCTTTCCTGCACATGTTTTTCATGTGCAGATCCAGGTACTTCAACTCAGCCCTACTACCCCTGAGGCGAGGCGATTCTCTAGAGACTTCGAGGTATATCTGTCGCGTCCACAGACCAAGGTGTCCCTTTCCATCTCTCTCTTATAGTGATAGCCCTTCTATATTTTCTTTTATTTTACACATTCTGGAGTTAGAACATTTTGTCATATTCGTAGCTTGTGATTCATGGGATTCCAGCTTTTGGGAGTTGTTCGGTTTGAGATCTTGTGTTGTATATGCCAAGTGGTATTTTAAACACTTTTATAATTGTTATTTCGATTTTTATTAGTTTATCCACAGTTCTTCTAGTTTTTATCTGTTGTTTTCCTTTTTCCATAAATTGTTAGGCTTACCTAGTCGTAGGGTCTAGGTACCGTCCTGATAGCTCACGGAGGGCGAACTGGGATCGTGACAAAGCCAAATTTGGAAAAACCACTCTCCTACCGAGAGGTATTGAGTGGGCAACATAGTGTTGTGAGCTACAAAACACCCAGTCAATAAAACAACACAAAAGTCTTTATCCCATTAGGCAAACACCTAGGTCATGGTCACATCCCTAGGCCGTTAAATATATTTGAGATTTCGGATTAGCTCCTGGGATTTTGGGTTGTTTTACTATATTTCAAAAAGTAGACTTTTAAACCATTTTTGCTCATGCTAGCGCCCTAGAAATTCTTGGATTTCTTGCAATATGAGACTAAAACAATAAAAAAAGGTCAACTCTAGTTTTATATCTTTAGAATTGTAATCCTTAGCATAATTTTATAAGTAAAAACAAAATCCTATTTGTGGAAGTGCGATCTAGATACTTCACGTACTCACCCCAAATATATACAACTAATTCCTATCNGGGGGGGGGGGGGGGGGGGGGGGGCTTTTAGGCAATTTCCTAATTTCGCATATTTGCTTCGAATTAATTAGTTGAATTAGTTACTTGAAGTTATTTTTATATTATGCAATTACTTTGAATAGATTTGGGCCATTTAGAGTCGGATAGTCGTGGCAAGAACGTGGTATTGAGTTGATTGAGCCGGTTCGAGGTAAGTGGCTTGCCTAACCTTGCGTAGGGGAACTCCCCTTAGGATTTGGTATTGTTGATATATAAAATGCCTTGTACGTGAAGTGACGAGTGCGTACATGTGATAATTGTTGAAAATCTAGTTTTCATTAAGTAACTATAACTGTTCTTTCTTCCCTGTTTATACTACTTGAAATTTAAACCTACTGTTAAATTAGGGAAGCTTGTCTAATTGACTTAATTGCTTTACTTTCTCAAACTGCTTTATTTAAACTCTGTGCAACATGCTAGGTTAGAAATACCCGTTTTGTTTGGTGTGGAATTTGGATTGAATTGAATATTCTTCGTGTTTCTTCTGTGTGTTTACTTTGGGACTACGGGACAATATCCCGGGAGATCCCCCTGCATGTTTACTTTGGGACAACGGATTTGTATTCCGGTAGATCCCCCTGCACATTTATATTAGAACTACAGGACTGCACCCGATAGATTCCCCCAGTACTAGGTATTTATATTTAGGACTACGGATCGGGATTCTGGTAGATCCCCACGCACTATGAGTTGGACTACGAGAAGAAACCCGGGAGATCCACTTGATATTAACATTTGGGGACTACAGGACGGTATCCTGGGAGATCCCCGGTTGTTATCTCTGTGTTGAACTGTATTCCTTCTGTGATTATATTTTTCTCTATTGTAGTTGTTATTACTCTTATTATCCTGTGTTACTTTAATACTACTTCTTTTCCTTATATATTATTACATATGACCGGTAGGGCCCTGACCTTCCTCGTCACTACTTGACCGATGTTAGTCTTGGCACTTACTGGGTACCACTGTGGTATACTCAGGCCCTTTCCTGCACATGTTTTTCATGTGCAGATCCAGGTACTTCAACTCAGCCCTACTACCCCTGAGGCGAGGCGATTCTCTAGAGACTTCGAGGTATATCTGTCGCGTCCACAGACCAAGGTGTCCCTTTCCATCTCTCTCTTATAGTGATAGCCCTTCTATATTTTCTTTTATTTTACACATTCTGGAGTTAGAACATTTTGTCATATTCGTAGCTTGTGATTCATGGGATTCCAGCTTTTGGGAGTTGTTCGGTTTGAGATCTTGTGTTGTATATGCCAAGTGGTATTTTAAACACTTTTATAATTGTTATTTCGATTTTTATTAGTTTATCCACAGTTCTTCTAGTTTTTATCTGTTGTTTTCCTTTTTCCATAAATTGTTAGGCTTACCTAGTCGTAGGGTCTAGGTACCGTCCTGATAGCTCACGGAGGGCGAACTGGGATCGTGACAAAGCCAAATTTGGAAAAACCACTCTCCTACCGAGAGGTATTGAGTGGGCAACATAGTGTTGTGAGCTACAAAACACCCAGTCAATAAAACAACACAAAAGTCTTTATCCCATTAGGCAAACACCTAGGTCATGGTCACATCCCTAGGCCGTTAAATATATTTGAGATTTCGGATTAGCTCCTGGGATTTTGGGTTGTTTTACTATATTTCAAAAAGTAGACTTTTAAACCATTTTTGCTCATGCTAGCGCCCTAGAAATTCTTGGATTTCTTGCAATATGAGACTAAAACAATAAAAAAAGGTCAACTCTAGTTTTATATCTTTAGAATTGTAATCCTTAGCATAATTTTATAAGTAAAAACAAAATCCTATTTGTGGAAGTGCGATCTAGATACTTCACGTACTCACCCCAAATATATACAACTAATTCCTATCTCAGCTCCCCGTGGATTCGATCCCGACACCTTATTGGGTTTTATTATTGCAAACGACTGTGTCATACCTCTTTAGAGGCATGCATTTGGACGTGATCAAGTACTGCTGTAAATTTCATCACCGACATGATTCTTCTAACTTAATGGTGTGAAATTTGATTCATTTAATTAATTATTATGGTAATTCTTGTGATTGATTTTATATGCAATTGAGACAACATATATTGGGCGAAATTCTGTGCTTACTTTATGTTCTCCCATTTGCTATAATTTTAAAGAAGCTTTTTAATTGTTCTTATTTTTCATCAATGGCAAAAACTTGAAGAAGAAAGAAGTATGAAGATGAAGGTAAGTGGGGTCATTATAAAATAAGGTTAATTTAAAAAGAAAAAAGAGAAACTTAATTTTGAGGTCGCGCCTAGATGTGAATAAAAAGCACACACTTTGCCATGTTATCGTGAGGTGCTCATGACTCACACTTTACCCGAGACGAGGTGTCTGGCTGGTTATTAGCATAATTGAGGTATCCATCGGATCGTTAAGGACAACTTAAACGGGCTGTTTATGTATTTCGCCTAAAACGGTGTATTGATAAACACTTTTTCTATTAAAATAAGCCAAAGCGACCTCCTGGCCACTTAAACTTGCATCGAATTTCCAATCTAGCAAACTAACTTATGTGTTTCCTAGGCTAGCACCTCTACTATACAGAATAAGGACTAATAGACACATCTGTCTGTGCGTGTTCCTCAATCGCTATAACACAAATGACATGTCATACATTTAACCTTTTATAATTTGACATGGGTAATTTAGAGGTCCAACTTTTTAGTTTTCAATTTATTAAATTTTTAACATATTTTTTTCTCTCATCCTCCACCACAATTGAGACGAGCAAGAATCATAAACTAGCAAAAAGATCACAAATTCCATTTAACTATGTGGCGAATTTATAAAAAAAGGAAAAAGAGCATTGAGGATATCAGAAAGATTCTAATAGTGACCTAGGCCATAAATTACCATCACAACCTTCATTGAAAAAAGCATACTCCAAACACTTAAAATGTGAAGATGAGAGCCTTTTTTTAGCCTGAACTTCATAATAAAATCAACCATCATCACCGGATGTCACGATCCTAAACCCGGACCCGGTCGTGATGGCGCCTCTCATGAAAATAAGGCCATCCAATTAAACCCAATTCACTTTTAAAAATAGTTAAATAGTAATAAACAATCTAATAATGAGTAAGTAAACCAAATTCTAAGTAACGATCGTATAATATGCAGAAAATAGCCCAAAACACAATCCGATACTGGGGTGTCACAAGTTACGAGCATATAACAATACGGAATACTAAAACGTAGCTACAGACTTCACTAAAAAACTAAAGACATGAAGAAATAAGATAGGGAGGAGCTCCGGGCTGCGATCGCCAACAGCTACCTAAAGACTCCTCGTATCCGCCTGAAGTTGGGAATGATCAGCACTCGAGAGCAGGACCTGCTACGCCAGAATTTACACACAGGGTGCAGGGAGTAAAGTGAGTACTCCAACTTAGTGAGTAACAAATGTAAATAACGACTGAAATCAAGAAAACACGAAATGCACAAAGCATTCTATAATGAAGCAGTAAAACCTTTTAAAAGCAGTAAACCAACGAAAAGATAAGTAAAATCCTTTTCCAACAAGTAAGCATGTAATTGATAGGCAATTAAGGAAAAGTAAATACATAGAAGTTCACCCCTCGGGCACAGTATCAACAAATCCGCCCCTCAGGCAACATCTCAGAACAAATACAAACCCCCCGGGCTCAATCTCACATCACAATGGGTACCCGCGCTCACTGGGTGTGTGCAAAATCCTCGATGGGCCCCTTACGGCCCAAGCACAATATCAAACCATCTCGTGCCGTCATCACTAGGCTCTCAGCCTCATATCAATCAAGCCACCTCGTGGCGTACATATGTTAGTCCCTCGTCCTCAAATCAATATCAGTGTTTCCTCACAACATAGGCCCTCGGCCTTACTCTGTCAAAAATCCTCACAAGCCACTCGGGTAATAATAAAACATAGTTTCTCATCCGAAACATCATTTAAGTATTAAAACTGAGTAAACATGGATGAGTATGAAAATAGTGGAAAATAACATGACTGAGTTCAAATATAAAGTCAAATAGTGAGGAAATATTAATAAAATCCCCGAAGGGATCAAATAGTTGGCACGAAGCCCAAACATGGCATTCAACCCAAATAATGATGATAGCAAATAGTTTCAATCAAATACGCGCTAAAATAATCAATCGGTATGGATCTAGTCACCATCCCCAATAGTGAACGACCCCACGCTTGTTATCAAGCATGTTCTTCACCTCAATATAGCACTACGGTGTGCAATCCGGGGTTTTAAACCCTCAGAACATCATTTACAATCATTACTCACCTCAAACAGTTCAAATCTCCAGCTCGCGTCGCCTTTGCCCCTCGAATCAGCCTCCACTCGCGCAGAATCTATCCAAAATTAGAACGAGGCATCAAAATAGGCAAAGGGAACGAAGCCCAAGCAAAAATAATCAAAATACGGTACAAATCCCGAAACTACAAAAACTCGACCCCCGTGCCCACGTCTCGGAATTCAATAATGTTAACATCAATAGATTCCTCATCTCCCCATGAGTCCATACATATCAAAAGTTCAGAAATCTGACCTCAAATGTCCATCAAATCCTCAATCAAAGGTCTAAATTTCCAAGCACTAGTTCTTCAATTTTTGGCTTAATTTCCATGATTTACTAGGTGGAATTCACATTAGAGTCGAGTTTTAAGACCAAGAATCTTACCTCCAAGTGATTCCCCTTGAATACCGCTTCAATTCCCTTCAAAAAACTCCAAAAACGACCAACAATGGAAGAAATAAACTCCATATTCGCGAACAAGACGACCTTTTAAACCTTCTGCCCAGGTCTTAATTCCTTCTTTGCGATCGCGGGACATCCTTCGCGATCACGAAGCACAAATCCTCGACTCCCAAAATTTACCCTATGCGAACTCGATGATCAAGCTCCCCACACTATGCTATCGCGGACTAGCTACTGCGCTCGAATGAACAACTTCTATCCAAGACCACTGATCCACTTAACTCTTCGCGAACGCGACCCACTCCCCGCGTTCGCGATCCACAACTTCACCACCTCTATATGATCGCAACTCCTCCTTCGCGAATACAGAGACCAGACTGGACTGCTTCACATAAGCTTCTACGCGATCGCGAGAGGCCCTACCCGATCGGAAAGAGTTAAAAACTCTGCAACAGCTGAACCAAAATCTGCAACATCTCCAAGGCATGAAATGCTTCGATTGACCATCCGAAACTCACGCGAGGCCCCCGGTACCTCAACCAAAGTCATCAACATATCCTAAAACTTATTCAAACTTGTACCAATCTTCAAAATACCTCAAACAACATCAAATTAACCAAAACACATCGGATTCAAGCCTAAGTTTCTAAAATCTTCCGAATTCCGCTTTTGATCAACAACCCAACCAAACCACGTCTGAATGACCTAAAATTTCTTACACACATCCCAAATGACCCAACGGAACTACTGAAACTCTCATAATTGCATTCCGATCCCTATATCAAAATCTCGCATACCAACAGGAAATCGCCAAAATATCAACTTTGCCAATTCAAGCCTAAATCTACTCCGAACCTCCAGAACCCATTCCGATCACACTCCTAAGTCCCAAATCACCTCTCGAAGCTAACTGAACCACCAGAACTCACATTGGAGCCCTCTAGCACATTAGTCAACATCTAGTTGTCTTTTCCAACTTAAGCTTCCTCAAAAGAGACAAAGTGTCTCAAACCCTACAAAAATCATTCCAGATTCGATCCGACCAACCCAATACCACAAAACACAGATAAACAAAGCATAAAGAAGCATAAATAGGGGAAACGAAGCGGTAACTCATGAGACTACTGGCCGAGACATCACATCCTCCCCAACTTAAACAAATTTTCATCCTCGAACGAGTCAAGAAACATAACTGAATCCTCAAACAGGTGAGGATATCTGCTCTATATCTCCCTTCGGTCTTCCTGGTAGCCTCCTCCACGGGCCAACTTCTCCACTGCACTATTACTGAAGCTATATCCTTTGACCTCAACTTCCAAACCATGAAGGCCTAAAATAGCTACTGGCTCCACATCATATGTCAAATCATCATCCAACTGAACCGTGCTGAAATCTAGAACATGAGATGGATCCCCAATATACTTTTAGAGCATCGAAACATGGAATACCATATGACACTTGACAAGCTGGGTGGAAAATCAAGCTCATAAGCCACCTCCCCAATCCTGCCTCAAAAGGCCCGATGAACCGCGGACTCAACTTCCCTTTCTTTCCAAATCTCATAACACCCTTCATGGGAGAAACCTTCAACAACACCTTCTCACCAACCATGTAGGACACATCTCGAACCTTCTGTCAGCATAGCTCTTTTGCCTCAACTACGCTGTACAGAGCCTCTCTTGAATCACCTTCACCTTCTCCAAAGCATCATGTACCAAATATGTCCCCAATAGCCTAGACTCACCCGGCTCGAACCAACCAACTGGAGATCTACACCACCTCCCATACAAAGCCTCATATGGAGCCATCTGAATACTCGTCTGGTAAATGTTATAATAAGCAAACTCTGCAAATGGTAGAAACTGATCCCATTACCCTCCAAAATCAATGATGCAAGCACGCAACATGTCCTCCAATATCTGAATAGTGCGCTTGGACTGCTTTTCCATCTGAGTGTGAAAAGTTATGCTCAAATCAACCTGAGTACCCTACTCTCGTTGCACAGACCTCTAAAACTGCGAAGTAAACTGAGTGCCCCAATCTGAAATGATGGAAACGGGGACACCATGCAAATGAACAATCTCTCGGATATAGGTCTCTACCAACCGCTCTGAAGAATAGGTAGTACATACAGGAATGAAGTGTGCGGACTTGGTCAGTCGATCCACAAACACCCAAATAGCATCAAACTTTCTCAAAATCCGTGGAAGTCCAACAACAAAGTCCATAGTGATCATCTCCCACTTTCACTCGAGAATATCCTTCTGCTGAAGCAAGCCACCCGGTCTCTAATGTGTATATTTCACCTGCTGACAATTGAGACACCGAGCTACAAATCCCACAATGTCTTTCTTCATTCTTCTCCACCAATAGTGCTGCCTAAAATCCTGATACATCTTTGCGGCACCCGGATGAATGGAATACCGCGAGCTATGGGCCACCTCCAGAATCAACTCCCGAAGCCGATCCCCACTGGGCACATATATCCGGCCTTGCATCCTCAACACCCCATTATCACCAATGGTCACATATCTAGCATCATCATGCTGAACTCTATCCCTAAAGAAAAGCAAATGCGGATCATCATATTGGTGCTCTCTGATTCTATCATATAAAGAAGACCGAGAAACCACACAAGCCATTACCCGACTGGGCTCCGAAATATCCAACCTCGCGAACCAATTGGCTAGGGCTTGAACATCAACTGCAAGAGGTTTCTCACCAACTGGAATATATGCCAAACTCCCCATACTCACTGCCTTTCGGCTCAAAGCATCAGCCACCACATTGGCCTTTCCCAGATGGTACGATATTGTGATATCATAATCCTTAAGCAACTCCAACCATCTGCGCTGCCCCAAATTAAGGTCCTTTTACTCGAACAAATGCTAAAGACTGCGATGATCAGTAAACACCTCACAAGGTACGCCATACAGGTAATGCCTCCAAATCTTCAATGCGTGAACTATGGCGTCCAAATCCAAATCATGAACGGGGTAGTTCTTCTCGTGGGGTTTCAACTAACGAGAAACATAAGAAATAAATCTACCCTCCTGCGTCAACATACAACCAATATCCACACTCGAATCATCACAATAAACGGTATATGAACTTGATGTTGATGGCAAAACCAACGCTTGAGCTGTGGTCAAAGCTGTTTTGAGCTTCTGAAAGCTCTCCTCACACTCGTCCGACCATACAAATGAAGCACCCTTTTGAGTCAACTTGGTCAAGGGCGATGTGATAGATGAAAATACTTGAACAAACCAGCAATAATAACCTGCCAAACCAAGAAAACTACGAATCTCTGTAGCTGAGGATGCTCTGGGCCAACTATGGACCGCCTCTATCTGCTTCGGATCAACCTGAATACCCTTGCTGGACACCACGTGTCCCAAGATTGCCACTGAACTGATCTAGAACTCACACTTGGAGAATATTGCATAAAGATTCTCCTCCCTCAATTATACAACACAACCCTTAAATGCTCCACGTGCTCCTCTTGACTACGCGAATATGCCAGAAGATCATCAATGAAGACTATGACAAATGAGTCAAGATAAGGCCGGAACATGATGTTCATCAAATGCATGAACGCTGCTGGGGCATTGGTCAGCACAAAGTACATAACCAGAACTTATAATGACCATATCTGGTCCTGAATGTCTTCTTAAGAATATCTGAATACCTGATTTTCAACTGGTGATAACCGGAACGAAGATCAATCTTGGAGAACAATCTCGCTCCCGGAAGTTGGTCGAAAAAATCATCAATACGAGGCAATAGATAATTGTTCTTAATTGTTTCATTATTCAATTGCCTATACTCAATACACATTCTTATAGTGCCATCCTTCGTCTTCACAAACAGAACCGGCGTGCGTCAAGGTGACACACTAGGCCAAATGAACCCCTTATCAAGGAGTTCCTAAAGCTGCTCCTTTAACTCCTTCAGCTCCGCTGGTGCCATACAATACGACAAAATAGAAATGGGCTGAGTGCCCGGCACCAAATCAATACCAAAATCAATATCCCTGTCCGGTGGCATGCCCGACAGGTCTGCAGGAAACACATTAGGAAAATCCCTGACAACTGGAACAGAATCAACACTGGGGGTTTCAGCTCCAACATCCCTCACAAAGGCTAGATACAAAAGACAACCCTTCCCAACTATACGTTGGTCTTTCAAGAAGGAGATTACTCTACTAGGAACATAATCAGTCACACCTTGCCACTCGATCCGTGGCATACCCGGTATAGCCAATATGACTATCTTAGCATGACAGTCGAGAATAGCATGACACAGAGGTAGGCAATCCATGCCCAGAATGACATCAAAATCCACCATACTCAATAATAAAATATCAACTCGGGTCTCCATGCCTCCAATAGTCACAACATACTACACACGGTCTACAACAATAGTATCGCCCATCGGGGTATATACATGAACAGGAGAAACCAGAGACTCACAGAACAAGATAAACCAGAGACTCACACGGGGCATACCCAAATAACGAGAAAAGTATAATGACACATAAGAAAAGGTTGAACCAGGATCAAATAATACTGAGGCATCTCTATGGTAGACTAAAACAATACCTTTAATAATAGCATCTAAAGGGATAGCATTGGGTCTACCTAGAAGAGCATAGAAAATGGCCTAACCACCCCCGGATCGACCTCCCCCTCTAGGGAGACCCCTAGCTGACTCACCTCCACCCTTAGCTGGCTTGGCAGGTGGTGGTGAAGCAATCGGTGCTAAAGCCGATGACTGACCCCTCTATTGGGATGAACTACCAAAATGACGAGGCCACTCCCTCCACATGTGACCCATTTCTCCATACTCATAACAACTCCCAGGTGCTGGAGAAGTGGACTGAAGGGAATCCCTCTCACCGGAGTGACTAATAGATGTACCTAGAGTAGAAGAGCCCTGAACTGATGGATCACGGGATGAACTCTCAGCTAGAAAGGCACTAAGTGATGACTAGCCCTGATGAGAACTGTGATAACCATAACCCGATGACGCCCCATGATAACCTGAGCGAGCTGGCTGAGCCTGCCTGAATGGACGGCCTCTGCCGTGCTAAAACTGACCTCTCAACGGAGCACCACTATAACTACCAGATCCTCTTGGCCTCCCTCTCTTCTCGCTCCTGGCGACGAACAGACTCGATCTCACGAGCAATGTCCATAACCTCCTCAAACGTCGCACCAGTCACCCTTTCCCTGGTCATAAGAATATGAAGCTGATAAGTAAAAGCATGAACAAACCTCCCGATCCTCTCTCTATCTGTCGAAATCAACCAGATGGCATGACGAGCCAAGTTGGATAAACTCAACTCATACTGTGACACGGTCATCTCCCCCTGATGCAACCACTCAAACTATCTACGAAGCTCCTCTCTGCGAGACTGTAGCACATACTTCTCGAGAAAAAGAACGAAGAACTGCTGTTAGAAAAGGTGTGCTACACCAACAGGCCTATGCCTCTCAAAATCCTCCCACCAAGTGAAAGCAGCTCCTGAAAACTGATAAGTCGTGAAAGCGACCCTGCTGGTCTCTAAAATACCTGTTGTATGAAGCATCCTCTAACACTTGTCCAAAAAGCCCTAGGCGTCCTCGCCCTCTACACCACTAAAGGTCGGAGGATGAAGTCTACCAAACCTCTCTAAACTATGCTGCTCTTCCTCTGGCATGGCGGTAACTACATAGTCCTGAGCAGCTGCAAACAACTAGGCTGGGTGTGCCCCCCCGTGTCTGAAGTGCATGCACGACCTGCTCAGGTGTGCGAGCGGTGGGAGTCAGATTGCCTCCCCGGGCTTGAGAAGTAGCTACGACTGTAGTGGTTGAAACCTCCTGAGCTAGGCCAGTACAAACTGAAAAGATGTGAGTCAAGGCCTCCTGAAGACCCGGAATCACAATGGGCATAGCTGGTGCCTGAGCTGCTGCTGCTGGAACGTCCATAACTGGGACCTGGTCCTGAACTGGGGCAGCTGGTGGATCTACAGGTGCTGCCCTCGCTGCTCTGCCTTTACTCCGACCACGACAGCGCCCTCGGCCTCTGGTAGCCCCAGCTGGTTGTACTAGTGGTCGTCCTTCCTGACCGGTAGCGTGCATCCTCACCATATGTGAGAGAATAGCATAACAGAAGTTTAGTTCTCGAATTAACAAACTCGCACGATAAGAATTTCAAGAATATAATGTTTTTCCTAAAGGTTATACAGCCTCTTGAGGATAAATACTGACCTCTCTGTACTGATCTGCGAGACTCTACTAAACCTGCTATGACTCGTGAGACCTATGTAACCTAGGCTCTGATACCAACTTGTTACGACCCAAAACCCGGACCCGGTCGTGATGGCTTCTCTGGTGAAGACAAGGCCAGCCAATTAAACCCAATACACTTTTAAAAAAATTTAAACAGTAATAAACAGCCTAATCATGAATAAATAAACCAAAGTCTAAGAAAAGATAGTATAATATGCGGAAAACTGCCCAAAATATAGACTGATAACGGGGTGTCACAAGTCACGAACATCTAACAATGCAGAATACTACAAGCAGCTACAGAGTTTAGTACAAAACATAAAATATGAAGAAATGAGATAGGGAGGAGCTCCGGGCTGCGAACGCCAACAACTACCTAAAGACTACTCGGATCCGCCTGAAGCTGGGAATGATCAACACTCGGGAGTGGGACTTGCTACGCCTGAATTTGCACACAGGGTGCAGGGAGTAAAGTGAGTACTCCAACTCAGTGAGTAGCACATGTAAATAATGACTAAAAGCAAGAAAATACGAAATACACAAAGCATTCTACAATGAAGTAGTAAAACCATTTAAAAGCAGTAAACCAGTGAAAAGATAAGTAAAATCCTTTTCCAACAAGTAAGCAGGTAATTGACAGGCAATTAGGGAAAAGTAAACACATAGAAGTTCGCCCCTCGGCACAGTATCAACAAATCTGCCCCTCGGCCAACATTTCAGAACAAATACCAGTCCATTGGGCTCAATCTCACATAACAATGGGTTTTTGCGCTCACTGGGGGAGTGCAGACTCCTGGAGGGGCCTCTTACGGCCCAAGCGCAATATCAAGCCATCTCGTGGCGTCATCACTAGGCTCTCAGCCTCATATCAATCAATCCACCTCGTGGCGTACATAGCTTAGGCCCTCAGCCTCAAATGAATATCAGTGTTTCCTCACAACATAGGCCCTCGGCCTTACTCAATAAAAAATCCTCACAAGCCACTTGGGCAATAGTAAAACAGAGTTTCTCAGCCCAAACATCATTCAAAATATCATTTAAGTATTAAAACTGAGTAAACATGGCTGAGTATGAAAATAGTGGAAAAATAACATGACTGAGTTCAAATGTAAATTCAAACATTGAGGAAATATTAATAAAAATTCCTGAAGGGCTCAAATAGTTAGCACGAAACCCAAACATGGCATTTAGCCCAAATAATGATGATAGCAAATAATTTCAATCAAATACGTGGCAAAATCATCAATCGTGATGGACCAAGTCACAATCCCCAATAGTGCACGACCCCACGCTCGTCGTCAAGCATGTGATTTACCTCAATATAGCACTACGATGTGCAATCCGGGGTTTCAAACCTTCAGAACATCATTTACAATCATTACACACCTCGAACTTATCAAATCTCTAGCTTCGATGCCTTTGCCCCTCGAATCAGCCTCCACTCGCGTCGAATCTATTCAAAATTAGAATGAGGCATCAAAATAGGCCAAGGGAACGAATCCCAAGCAAAAATAATCAAAATACGACACAAATCCAGAATTTACCAAAACCCGACCCCCGGGCCCACATCTTTGAATTCAATAATTTTCACATCAATAGATCCCTGATCTCTCCACGAGTTCATACATATCAAAATTTCAGAAATTTGACCGCAAATGGTCTATCAAATCCTCAATCAAAGCTCTAAATTTCCGAGCCTTAGTTCTTAAATTTTCAGCTTAATTTCCATGATTTACTGGGTGGAACTCACATTAGAATCGAGTTTTAAGACCAAAAATCTTACCTCCAAGTGATTCCCCTTGAATTCCTCTTCAATTTTCTTCAAAAAGCTCCAAAAACCACCGACAATGGAAGAAATAAACTCCACATTCGTGGACAAGACGACTTTTCAAACCTTCTGCCTAGGTCTTAATTCCTTCTTCGCGATTGCGGGACATCCATCGCGATCGCGAAGCACAAATCCTTGGCTCCCAAAATTTACCCTATTTGAACGCGATGATCAAGCTCCCCACACTATGCGATCGCAGACTGGCTACCACGTTCGCATGAAAAACTTCCATCCAAGATCCCTGGTCCACTTAACTCTACGCAAACGCGACCCACTCCCCGCGTTCGCGATCCACAAATTCACCACCTCTATGCGATCACAACTCCTCCTTCGCAAACGCAAAAACCAAACTGGACTGCCCCTCAAAAGCTTCTATGCGATCGCGAGAGCCCTTATGCGATCGCGAAGAGTTAAAAACTCTGCAGTAGAAGAACCAAAATCTGCAACATCTCCAACATCTCCAAGGCATAAAATGGTCCGATTGACCATCCAAAACTCACCGAGGCCCCCGCGTCCTCGACCAAAGGCATAAAAATATCCTAAAACCTCATTCAAACTTGTACCAATTTTTAAAACACCTCAAACAACATCTCATTAACCAAAACATATCGGATTCAAGCCTAAGTTTCTAAAGTCTTCCGAATTCCGGTTTGATAAAAAACCCAACCAAACCACGTCCGAATGACCTGCAATTTTGCACACACATCCTAAATGACCCATTGAAACTACTGCAACTCTCGAAATTCCATTCCGGCCCTTATATCAAAATCTCGCCTACCAACTGGAAATCGCCAAAATATCAACTTCGCCAATTCAAGCCTAATTCTACTCCGAACCTCCAGAACCCATTCAGATCATACTCCTAAGTCCCAAATCACCTCCTGATGCTAACCGAACAGTCGGAACTCACATCCAAGCCCTTTAATACATAAGTCAATATCCGGTTGATTTTTCTAACTCAAGCTTCCTCAAAAGAGACAAAGTATCTCAAACCTTACCAAAATTATTCCGGATTCGATTCGACCAACCCGATACCACAAAATACGGATAAACAAAGAATAAAGAAGCAGAAATGGGGGAAACTCCAGCGGTAACTCATGAGATGACTGGTCGGGTCGTCACATCGAAGTAATGACCAGATCGGAGATCTCATGAGACGACTGAGCGGTAACTCGATGGGATTTCTTTCTGCTGAAAATCAAGTTATGAGTCACCTTCTTCTCTCTAGATCTTTATACTCAATTAAAAGACAAAAAAAAAGAAGAAGCTCTAATTCCTTTATAGCTAAAGTACACTAACGAAAAGAATTAACGGCCGGGGAGGAAAAGTTGGGGTGAGCTCGGGTAAGAAACAGAAAGAATGGGGAAAAGGGTGTGGGAATGAAGGAGATGGAGGGGGTGGGAACGAAGGAGATTAAAGAAAGTGTTGGGATCTTAATTTTTTAAATTCTTCTTTTTAACTTCTTCTCCTTTCTAAAGCAAAAAAGAATGTCATCATTCTGATCGTGACTTGAAAAAACTTCCCAGTCACCTATGAGAGGGGGTTCACAGGGCTTCTTGCTACAGAGAAATTTTTATATTTAAATATCATTGTTTATTTTGCTATTTTTTTGATCAAAACTACTACATTCACGCGCCATTTAACCGTGAGTTACACGCAGTTTGGCTATGACAACAATTTACTTCCACTTATGCATAGTCAACAGTCAAAGGTGTTTATTACTTCTCATTTTGTAAAGTAAAGGTGCTAAATTGGGAAACTTATAAGTTCGTTTACCGAGTTGGCAATCCAAATTAGGTTTAAGTGGCTAGGAGGCCGGTTCGCCTTATACTAACTAAGATATCCTTATAACTATAAACATTAAGAAGTAGCTTGTAGCTAATTAAGTACAAGTTTATAATGCTAAATTGACACATTTAATTGACATCTTTAAATAAATAATTGGCTGAAAACTGTTTAGTTTTATTAGCCAATATAAATAGATTATACATTGATAATAGACATCTAAACACATATTATATATAAGTTATATATATTACTAGCCTGAAATCAATCTAAGAGAAGCTGTCCAGTCGCCGAAACTAATGGTTATCCCAATAGCCCTATACCAACACATGTAACTTTAGTCATCGGACTTTTTTGCCCAAATTTTCTCTCAGTTACTTAAGGACTTCATAAATAATTCCTTTAACATTTGACACCTTAGAGGCCTACAAACATGAACTTTAAACAAGCCTTGATAGGCAATAACATGTCATTTATTTCCATAAACATGACACAAGTGCATAAACTTTACACATGCATGGTTCATTTGAAAAGTCATAATGTCATATTATTCACAACATAACTTGAATATCTTTGAAGTCAGGTCTATTTTAACGGACCTCTTTTTTCAATTAACATTTTCAACTTACTCCATACCATTTTTCTCAACTTGCTAACATCCTTAAACCATTAATATCCTACTTATACTTTAATGACCAAATAATATCCTTCAAATTATTAACTCTCATCAGCACGTCAAACAACACATTTATCACACATTAATTAGCATATATTAAGGATTTAAAAGCTTGCGAATATTTTTTTTTGGTAGCTACATAAATGTTAGGACACTATTCTTTTGTATGGGTTATAGGGTATTTTTTTTCAGATAGATCACATTTGATAATTATTCTTAGAACAATTTTAAGGGGAAACTTTTGAAATTGAACAACTTTGTCCTTCATTTAATTTTTGGTTTAAATATTACCTTGCAAAAGTATTATGTTTTCCCTTGACCTATGATGAAGTTCAACATTAGACTAAATTTAAACCATAGTCAAAAGTCTCGGGGTAAATTTAGGTGTTTTTTCTTGAAAAATTTGGACATATGGAATCTACCTTTTACAATGGAGCACCATATTTGACCGAGCAAATCCAAGAGACATGCTAACAGTGTATACGATAAAAATGTTCAATAAAAATCGAGCTCGGGCTCGAAGGAAAAATACGAGGCTCGAAGATCTAACTGCTCGAGGAACATCGGAGTCAAGTATGAAAAACCCCGAGATGATGCCATTATGGGTTTGTACTAGAAAGAGCAAGATTCCCACCACATCTTCAAGATCATGGTGTAAATTCCGAAATTGATTTGTACGAGTTAGTTTAATCTGTACTAGGCAGTTAGATAAATTTTACAATAAGATTCCTTACTGTAAATACAAATGTACCTTATTTAGGGTTCCATTATTATATAAAGAGGACCCCCAATCATTTGTAACGATCATCAATCATCGTCAATGAATATACTCTCTCTTTCTTGCTCATATTTCATCAGAACTCTCTCTTAACTTCATTGTCTTTATTTTACTGTCCTTATTGACCAACCTCGAGGCCATCACAGCTCGAGGTCAAGAGTTGCTTAAACACTGGTTTGATTCAAAACTTCTTTCATTTATATGTTCAACTTCTTGGTTATTAATTAGTATTTAAATCGTATATCATTAAAATCACAAACAAGTTTAATTGTTACTCGTATTTTCGAGGTAAACAAACATGAAGGACATTGTCACAACCCAAAATCCACAAAAGGTCGTGATGGCGCCGGAGACCAGTGTCAGGCAAGCCAACACCAAATAACTAGTAATTTCTCGTTTTAATATTTTTATAAAATTATTTCCTTTATACATTAAACAATAAATAATGAATTTCACTAAAATAAAAATTAAACCTTTAACAAATTTTAAATAGTCAATAATCCCATAGACATCCCAGAACTCGCTGTCACAAGTGCATGAGCAATTTCTAGGAAATAAAGTACAATACGATAACTGTCTGGAATACAATTGGACAGAAAAGAACTATTATACTCTGGAAGAGACTCTGCTGGCTGCGGGTTGTCTCGAGAGATGCAACTCACCTAAGTCTCCGTGTCAACCATGCCGCTGCGCCAAGGAGGCCACTAGACGTACATGTGCCTGTGCAACGAAAATGCACAACAATTGTAGCATGAGTACGAAAACAACGTGTACCCAGTAAGTATCCCGTCTAATCTTGAAGAAGTAGCGACGAGGAGTCGACTTTATCACTTAATAGTAGTAAAATAATAATATACCAATAATATAGTAAATCGAGGATTTTTATATAAAAGGTTGTACTTCAATAGCATGAAGCAAGTAAACAATTATTTTTATTAATAGGAAATTTCTAAATTTGTTTTCATCATTTATTCATTTATCTCAGGCTAGGGTGGCAATATCATTATTTATACATTTGCAAGTCAAGTAGTTCAAGCATGCGCAAACCATATCAGGGTCGTACAACCCGATCCCAACACATTTTTAAATTGTGCACTGCCATAGGGTCGAATGGCGCGAACCATAGATACATCTATTTAATCTACTGAGGCGTTGGGCCTGTTTCACAATAGATAAACACATTCAAACCGTCAATACAGAATTCATCAAGGAGAAATTATCCAAGAAAGGCAATTTCTCTTTTAAAAGTAAAGAAACGATGTCTATCCTTTTAGAAATTTATTTACACGTTCGATAGGTTTTATGCATTTTAAATTGACAACAAGATTGCAAATATTACAAGCATGTTTTCGGGTCCTAGACTACCCGGACCTAAGCATAATAGTAGCTGCTCAAGGATTCTCGTCACCTCGTGCGTACGTAGCCCCAAAAAATAGAAGTATATATCCAATTAATTCACCTATGGGGACAATTCCTTCTTATAAGGTTAGAAAGGAGACTCACCTCCCTCCGAAGTTTCATAAACGGCATTCCACGCCCTTTCAAAGACCCAAATCGATGCACAACGCTCCAAAACTAACCAATAATTATGCAAACCTATTAATATATGCTAAATTACTCATCATAATTCAATTTATAATGATTTCTAACCCCCGATAGAAAAGTTAAAAAAATTGCCCTCTAGCCCACGTGCCCGAAATATGAATTTGTTTGAAGATAAAGTTTACCCATAATACCACGAACTCAAATATATAACTTATCCTAAATTCCATGTCCAAAATCGTGGCCAATATATACAAATATAATTTTCTAGGTTTTACCTCAAAACCTTAATACCCACAAATTTCCATGTTAAAATCTACACATAATCAATGTATTTAATTCATAATAGGTGGGATTAACTTACCTCCAAGTTACTAGGTGGAAGCCACACACAAGAAGCTCCAAAGAATCTCCCAAGAATGGAGAAAATGAGCACAAATGGCCAAACCCCGCTATATTTAATACATTCTGCTAAGCGACTTCCGCACATGCGAACTCCTTGCCGCTTCTACGGATGCTCCTTCGCACCTGTGCCCATTGTCGCTTCTGCTGCTTTCATTCCCGCTTATGCGCTTGTGCAAATTCGGTCAAGGCTCCGCACCTGCGGTCCTTCACCTGGGCAGCCCTGCTCAGCTTCTGCGACTTCTAGGTCGCTTCTGCAGCTCTGCACCTGCGGCTAAAAGCTTGCAGGTGCGGTTACACCAGATGCCAGCAGCCTCAATTCTTATTCAACTCAAAATTTGATTCGTTAATTACCCGGAATCCATCCGGGGCCCCCGAGACCCCATCCAGTTATACCAACCAGTGCCACAATATAACATGGACTTGCTCGAGGCCTAAAACCACATCAAACAATGCTGAAATGAAGAATCACATTCCCAATCCAAGCTTAATGAACTTTATAACTTCAAACTTCTACAGTCGATGCCGAAACCTATGAAATCACATCCGATTGATCTAAAATTTTGCACACAAGTCATATTTGACATTACTGGCCCACTTCAACTTTCGAAATTAGAATCCGACCCAAATATCAAAAAGTCCACTTCCGGTCAAACTTCCTAAAAATCTTCAAATTTCTAACTTTCGCCAAATGACTTCAAAATGACATACAGACCTCCAAACCGACTTCTGATTGCGCTCCCAATACCAGAATCACCATACGGTGCTATTCCACAGTTGGAATCCCAAACAGACATCGATAACACTAAAATGCACTTCAACCCAAACTTATACAATTTTTCCAAAACAATAATTTTCTCAATAGGTGTTGAAACGCTCTCAGGTCATCCAAAACCTCATCCGGGATACGCCCAAGTTCAAAATCACCATACAAACCTGGAAATTTCAAATCCCGACCCCGAGGTCGTTTACTCAAAAATTAAACCTTATTCAGTTCTTTCCAATTAAAGCTTTAGAATTAAGAATATTTTTCCAAATCAACTTTTAACTTCCCGAAATTCGATTCCGACACTACTAGAAATTAGAGCTATGGCAACACTTTTTATTGCTACGGTTTTGGATCCGTTGCTATAGGTGGTCTATTGTTACGGTTTTAACCGTTACTAATAATTATCAGAACTATCGGGGCACTCAGTAATTGAAGCGTTGCCATAGTCTAAAAACCGTTCCTATAGAGGTATATATGGCAACACTTTATATAACCGTAACAATAACTCAATATATGGGAACGATTATCTCTATTGTTATGGTTATTAATTCCTTCTTTTTTTCCACCCAAATTGTTAATACCAGCTAAAATATTGGAAGGGCCCACCATCTAATTTTCTTCTTTTTTTTTAGTTTTATACCTAATAAAATATGAAATACACTAAATTCCTAACTAATAGAGAGTTGTCTCCTCCAAAATTGCTACGGTCTCCTCGAAAATTGCTCCTCCGGTACTCCCAAAATCTCCTTCAAATCATATCAAAATCAGCAAAAATCCGTCAAAATTCCAAAATATACCGAATTAGAAAGCTGTTTGCGGGATTCAAGAGCTCTCTTCGCGATTGGGATCGAGATTTGCATCACTGCGCGCCTGATTCCATTATTGATTTAGAGAGACTGAGGTCAGCTTTTTAGGGCTTCTGTTCTTCTGCAGATCGTCAACAATCGTGTTCCTTCTGCGGTAATTTGTTTTCCTTCAAAGAGACCACATCAGCAAATCGAGTCGAGGCCGCGCTAGGCTACTACTCTTCCTAATCTCCTTCTCGAGCGAACTCGGCTGAGAAATCGAGTGGTAAGCACCTTTCTTCTCTTTGTATTTACCAATTGTATGAATCTATTTCTCAATTTGGACTGCATGTTCTTATTTTTCGCTGAATATACTATGTCTTTGAGTTTGAATATGTGACCTGCAAGCTCTTTGCTCATTGAATATTCCCCGCATCTATAATATCCAACAACTAGAAGATAAAGTTTTTCTCGCTTCTGTAGTGGACTATTTGAGATTGCAAGTGAAACTGCAAAATAGGAAAAAGAAATAAAAAAGATGATGATTGTCATAAAATGAACCCTCAAGTAAGTTATTCATTAGATACATAAATATCCAATACTATAAAACAGCCAAAGATGAAAAGTGAACCATATTTTTGTAGGGATAATACTTGCATTCTTAAAAATAACATTTATTTTACAACAGTTCAAGAGTAACGTGACTCTTGATTCTACGAACTTTACCTCCTAAAACCATTTATACACCGCGGTATAGTTACTAAATCCTCTAAGCAATTAGGAAAGACAGTAGGGAAGGATTTGTTGGCGAACAAGTTGGCGTACCCAAAGATGATTGGCATTGAAAAGTCCAAAGAATCTGCTCAAAACCTTAGCAAGGAAGCTAAGGAGCAGCTTGTTGGTTTTGATGTAGAAAAGGCAGCTCCGTTACTTGCTATCGCAGATTTCGTTCTTCATCGGCAAAAATGATCTATTTAGGATGATTATGCCTGTATTATTTAAATTTAGTTGTGAGAATATTTTTTTATCTAAGTAGGGAGTGGTGCTCATTCAGTTCCTTGAATTCTATCAGAAAATATGGGTGCTGCTTAATTTCTCTATATGAAACTGACCCTTCTAATGTCCAAAGGGACAATGTACTCAATCTTGACTTCACATGTCAAACTTCACCTGTTTGCTAAAATGTGCTTTGGTTTTTCATTGGAGTGGCAAAATGACTATTAATTAGCAATGTTGTAATACAGCAGGTTTTGGCAAGCACTTAATAGCAGGCAAAGAGCTTGAGTAGTAAAATCAAAAGAGGGATAGAAACTAAGATAAGAGTGATAGAAAAACCGAAATTTTGCATGGACTTAATCTCATCTTGTTCTTTCTATGCTGAGTGGATCTTAGCTTTGATTCTTTGGTGATGTTTATGAGGTCAAACTGTCAAAGCCCGTTGGAAGCATTTATCTCTCTATCATTCATACCTTAACGTAATTGTTGCACAGACATGCATTTATGATGATTATTTTTTGTCGTCCTCTCTTATACTACAACTAGTCTATGTATCTTGTTTCAGTGATTAGTGAACAATGACTTATAAGACATAGAGTTCCTTCCCTAATTGCCTAACCTAAAGCCAAAAAGATAAAATAGAAAAAAGAAATATTTTGTTTATACTTCTTGGAGAAAGTATAAAAGTCAGTTGAAGAAAAAACACTTTGATACATATGAGAATGACAAGCTTCGAATGGAGAATAGGCCACAAAATGTTCCTGCGTCTCACTTTAAAGATCTTCTTGACTATTGAAACTCCGATTCCGCCAAGGTAATTACATCAAACTTTTGCCAACACTGTGTGAAGCCAAAGTGATTCCTTTCCACTATCAGGATGCAACTGAAAATTAGTCCAAGTTATTCTTGTCATTTCTTTGGCACTCCATATTGCAATTAAGGGAATAAAATAACAGCATGTTATTATAGTAGTTCAAAACAGTTGAGTCATGTAACTAAAGAAATAGAAGAAATACACAGTTCAAGTGTGGGAGATTCCATACAGAGACTTGTTATTTGGATATCCTAGTGTGTTTTAGATGCGAGGTGAGAGGTCATATCCAGCGGGACTGCCGTGTGTCCAGTCAAGTCATAGGTAGGGGATTTGCTCAGTCATCTGGTTCTTCAGTCACCATATCATCTATGCGTCCTCCAGCCCCAGCAGGGCATGGTGCAGTTTGGGGTGGAGCTCGTGGTAGAGGTGGACCCAGTTGGTTTTATGCTTTGAGTGGTCGCAAGAGTGCAGAGGCTTCCCCAGATGTGGTTACAGGTATCTTGTATGTTAAGGCCATTGATTGTTATGCTCTTATTGATCCGCGGTCCTCTTTGTCTTATTTCACCCCGTTCGTTGCTTCATGTTTTGGGATAGAGCCCGAACAGCTTCATGAGCCGTTCTCCGTATCGACTCTGATTGGTGATTCTATTACTGTCGCATGAGTTTATAGGAATTGCGTTGTCACGGTATGTGGTCATTTTACCACGGCCGATCTTATCAAGCTTGGAATGGCGGATTTCAATGTGATTATGGGAATGGACTGGCTTTATTCGTGCTTTGCTAAACATGACTACCGAACGAGAGTCACGAGACTCGAGTTCCCTAATGAGCCAGTTATCGAGTGGAAGGGGAATGGTGTGGTGCCGAAGGGTAGTTTTATTTCCTACCTTAAGGCTTCAAAGATGATTAAGAAGGGATGTATCTATCATTTGGTTCGGGTGGCAGACACCACTTCAGAAGTGTCTACCACCGAGTCCGTGCCAGTCGTGAATGAGTTTCTTAAAGTGTTTCCGAACGAGATTCCAGGGATTTCGCCAGATAGGGAGATTAATTTCGGGATTGATGTATTGCCAAATACGCAGCAATTATCTATTCCACCATACAAAATGGCTCCAGTAGAGTTAAGGGAGTTGAAGGAGCAACAGAAGGACTTGTTAGAAAAGGGGTTTATACGGCTGAGTGTGTCGCCGTGGGGCACTCCGATTCTCTTTGTCAGGAAGAAGGATGGGTCGCTCCAGATGTGTATTAATTATCGGCCGCTAAGCAAAGTTACCATCAAGAATAAATTTCCTTTGCCTCAGATAGATGATTTGTTCGACCAATTGCAAGGTGCAAGGTTCTTCTCCAAAATTGATCTACATTACGAGTATCACCAATTGAAGACTGGGGAGCAGGATATTCCCAAGACCGCTTTCAGAACTCGCTATGGTCACTTTGAATTCTTGGTCATGTCATTTGGGCTAACCAATGCCCCGACAGCTTTTATGGATCTTATGAATCGGGTCTTTAAGCCATTTCTAGACTCCTTCGTGATTGTTTTCATTGACGACATCCTTGTTTATTCGCGGAGCTGATATGATCATACTGGTCACCTCAGGGCAGTTTTGCAGACTCTTCATCAACACCAGTTGTATGCTAAATTTTAAAAATGTGAGTTTTGGTTGGAGTCCATTGCCTTTTTGGGTCATGTTGTTTCTAGTGAAGGGATTCAGGTATACAACAATGAAAGATTGGCCTAGACCCCCTACCCCGAGGGAGATTCGTAGCTTCTTCGGTTTAGCAGGGTATTATTGGAGGATTGTGGAGGGATTCTCTACCCTCGCCTCCCAATTGACTAAGTTGACGTAGAAAGTGGTTAAGTTCCAATGGTCTGACGCTTGTGAGAAAAGTTTTCAGCAATTGAAGTCAACGTTGAGCTCGGCACTGATATTGACCTTGCCAGAAGGCACGGAAGGATTTGTGGTTTATTGCAATACCTCCAGGGTTGGTTTGTGGTGTATGTTGATGCAACATAGGAAGGTTATAGCGTATGCTTCAAGGCAGCTCAAGAATCATGAGAAAAATTATTCGACACGTGATTTGGAGCTTGCGGCAGTTGTGTTTGTTTTGAAAATATGGCGGCATTATCTTTATGGGGTCTATGTAGATGTGTTCTCAGACCACAAGAGTCTCCAATATTTGTTCAAACAGAAAGAGCTGAATTTAAGGCAGCGACAGTGGTTAGAATTGCTCAAGGATTATGATATGAACATATTGTACCATCCAGGGAAAGCGAACGTGGTGGCCGACGCTCTCAGTCGGTAGTCTATGGGTAGTTTGTCACATTTGGGAGCGGATCAAAGGCCCTTAGCTCGGGAGCTTCATCAATTGGCCAGTCTAGGGGTTTGCATTTCGGCCTCAAACGAGGGGGATGTTATGGTGCATAATTGAGCAGAATCGTCACTTGTAGCGGAAGTCAAGGAAAAATAGTTTATTGATCCAACATTGGCTCAGATGAAGGAAGTAGTTTTGAATAACAAGATTTCGACATTTTCACTCGGCTGTGAAGATGGTGTATTGCGGTGTCAAGGTAGGCTATGTGTTCCGGATGTGGATAAGCTTTGGGAGAGGGTAATGGCGGAGGCTCATAATTCTAGGTATTCCGTGCACCCAGGTTCTATAAAAATGTATCATGATCTCAAGGATATTTATAGGTGTAACGGCACAACGAGGGGTGTGGCGGACTTTGTATCTAAGTGTCTGAATTGTCAGCAAGTAAACGCTGAGCATCAGTGGCCTGGTGGGTTAACCCAGCTTATGGAAATACCAATGTGGAAATGGGAAATGACCAACATGGATTTCGTGGTGGGGTTACCTTGCACTGAGCGCAAATTCGACTTAATTTGGGTAATAGTGGATCGACTCACCAAATCAGCTCACTTCTTGCCAGTCAAGTCTACTGATACTGCAGAAGAGTATGATAAGTTACATATCAAGGAAATAGTAAGGCTTCATGGCACTCCACTTTCTATTATCTCAAATCGAGGGGCCTAGTTCACAGCTAATTTTTGAAGAAATTTCAGCAATATTTGGGTAATCAGGTGAATCTCAGCACAACTTTCCACCCACAGACTGACGATTAAGCAGAGCGGACTATTTAGACCCTTGAAGATATGTTGCGGGCTAGTGTCTTGGATTTCAAAGGTAGTAGGGAAGATCACTTGTCGCTTATAGAATTTTCTTACAATAACAGCTTTCATGCTAGCTTTCAGATGGCCCCATTTGAGGCATTGTACGGAACGAGGTGTTCGTCTCCGATTGGATGGTTCGAAGTAGGTGAAGTAGAATTGATAGGGCCATATCTCGTGAACCAAGCTATGGAGAAAGTTAAAGTCATTCAGGAAAGGATAAAAACTGCTCAAAGTCGCCAGAAATCATATGCGGATGTTCGTCGAAGAAATTTGGAATTTCAAGTTGATGATTGGGTGTTCTTGCCGGGTATCTCCTATGAAGGGAGTCATGCGATTCGGGAAAAATAGAAGTTGAGTCCTAGGTATGTTGGGCCGTATCGAATCGCTCAAAGGATAGGGCAGGTGGCTTATAGGCTAGGATTGCCTCCTGAAATGTCATTAGTGCACCCGGTGTTCCATGTGTCCATGTTGAAGAAAGTGGTTGGAGATCCATCCACCATTGTGCCAGTCGAGACCATCGAGGTTACTGAAGAGTTTTCATATGAAGAGGTTCCTGTTGCTATCCTTGATAGGAAAGTCCATAAATTGAGAAATAAGGAAGTTGCCTCAGTTAAAGTATTATGGCAAAGTCAACGAGTTGAGGAAGCCACATGGGAAGCGGAAAAAGGAAATGAAGGAAAAATATCCACATCTGTTTGAACAAGTCTAGTAGTAATCGTGCGAGCACTTGTCCCTAAACAAATTGATATTGCGTCCAAATTGGTGCAAAGACACCCAACCTTTTCTTCCTAAATGCCTTACTATTGAAATCCATCTAGTGGTGTAAGAGTTGTATGTGTTGTGATTGTTTAAGGCATGTGAACCTCTTTTTTGTAAATTAAAGTTTTATAAAAACTCATGTTATAAGTAAACAACTAATGGTAGTGTAGATTGGTAATGATTTATTTATATGCATGTAGTATGTTGAAGCGGTTTAATTATGTGGGACTCATTAAAGTGACTAATTTATGTGCAAAATGTAGCAAGTGATTGAATATGTGCAATTGTTGAGGTAATGAATTGTATATCAGCTGTAAGGGTAGCTGTAATTGTGTAATGGTGCTTCGAATTGTGTTTTGAGGGCTCTCTGACAGGTAGATATGTCTAAATTACAAAGGGAACTCTGGCAAAAAATTTCAAAAATGTGGGAGTCAGTGAAAATTTGGAGTCTGCATATCATGTTTTCAAAAACCAACTGATTTTTCAAGATCCTCATTCGAGGATGAATGATTTTAAGTGGGGGAGGATGTAAGGCCCCGTAAAAATTTATGCTCAAAACCTAGTAGCTCGTAGTGTCAAGTTCTAATTATGTATTGGGAATGTGTAAAATTTTTCACGGTTCGGACACTTTTGCACTGATCTAAGTGTTTAAAAATCAAAGAATTTGCAGAAAAGTGCTATTTTACGGTCCAGAATGCGGTCCCAAATCTCGTATGTGGACCGCATTTCTGTCGCAGATTGAGTTTGTGGTTTGGTTAAAATTGAGGTCAAAATGCGGTCCATTATGCGATCGCATAACTGATGTGCGGACAACATTTTCATCGCAAAGTGAGTCAATGTGTCAGTCAAAATTGAGGTAAAAAATGCGGTGCATTATGCGACTGAAAATCATGTATGTGGACCGCATTTCTGCCGCATACCCAGACAGTAGGATTGGATATTTGGAGCACTTTTGCGGTCCATTTTGCGGACCGTATTTCATCTTTGCGATCGCATACCTGACTCGGGCTACTATTTTTCTAAAATTTTAAACCCGACCCCTTTTTAATAAAATACATGAACCCTCATTTTAACGATATTTCTGAAACAAGTAAGAGAGAGGGAAGAAAGGGTTCTTGAGAGAGAAAGTCATCTTCATCAATTTGATTCTTCAAAACTATCCGGGCCAGGAAATTTCAAGGTGATTGTCTTCATCCCTATTCTTGCAGGTAAAATCCCTAACCCGTTTTCATTGATTTTCAGGTGTAAACTAAGGGGGTGAGTCTCATGCCTTGATTTTTGAAATAATGGTTGAAAATATACATGCATGCTTTTTAAAACCTAAAATCTAGTAAGAGGAATTGAGTAGGAGTAAATGATTGTACAAAGAGGGGTTGATAACCTAAATAAGTTTGAGTAGCAATTGTGAGCATCAATTTTAAGTCGTATGTGTTAACTTATGCACTAGATTGATGTTGCTAGACTATTTGGTGAATTGAAAATAGAATTTAAAAGGGAATTCAACTCCATGTATGTATGACTAATTTTGACCTTTGTAAAGTCACTTTGTTTGGTGTACGACTATTTGGTACGTGGCATCTACGTGGATTATTTGTAAAATTCTTGTGATTGGTATGATTTGAGTGTTCGTGGTTAAGTCTCCCGATATAATAGTATAAGCAATTGGCAATAAACCAAATGTGTGGTTGTTAACGTGTTATGTGGTAAGAGTTGAGGAACAAATGATGGAAAGAAATTGTAATTGATTCAATCGAAACAACTGTAGTAATAACATGTTTGGCTTGTTGTGGGCAATTATTGTGGTGACTTAAATTGCATATGAATTGTTGAATATGATGGAAGAGGTATTGATGGTTATGGAAATTCTTTGTGAATTGTTGTTGTTGTTGTGTTAATTGTGAATTGTGATTGTTCGGTGGGATCGGGTTGCGCGCTGCAACACAAAGTAATAAGGTGTGGGTTGTGGTGATAAGGGTGGCTGAGGTAATAAGGGTGGAAAGTGATCGAAATCACTACTGAAATGAAAATATGAGAAAGTTGTGAAATCATTGATGTGAAAATGTTGAAGGGGAAATGGAGAGATTGCAAACTTGTTTGGCTTGATTGTTTCCTTTAATGTGCATTTGATTGTTGATTCCATTACTACTTGTTACTTGTGTATGGTTTGGGTTTACTTAGGGCAAAGTTTGTTCAAACATACTAGTACAATTCAAATGTACTGACGTCCCTTTTGCCGGGGGCGCTATATTCATATTATGATTGTAGGTGGATCCATAGCAGGTACTCCAGTCCATCGACCGTAGCTCCCCTTCACTTTTTGTCAGCTGTATTGGCGAGCCCCTTTCCTCTCCGGGCCCTACGTGGCTCATGCCGCTTTTTATTTCGGAGTCTTGGTTTTTGTGTAAGGTAAGGCCAGAGCCTTATTACCGAGAAGTATTGTATTATCCTTTTGTATCCTTAGAAGCTCCGCAATAGGAAATGTGGGTTATAAACTTATGTAAATATGTATTTTGTATGTTGGGCGATGTAAGTTGTAAACCATACTAAGTAATCATGTATGTTATGTATGTTTTGTAAAGAGGGTGTTTTAATTATAAATGGCTAATTCCTTTGATTAATGAGCAATGAAAGTACGGGGTAACACGTGGGATAGGAAAGGCACCCAGGTCCTCTTGACTGGGGATACCCGATCGGGAGCCGGTCATGTCCCTCGGTTTAGGGCATGACAATCCTGTCCAAGATCTCTAGTTAGCTGCTATTGTTCACGCCTTCAAGATCTGGCGCCATTATTTGTATGGTGTGACTGTGAGATTTATACTAATCACCAAAGTTTGCAGTATGTGTTCCAGCAGAAGGACCTTAATTTGTGTTAGACGAGGTGGTTAGAGTTGCTGAAAGACTATGATATCACTATTTTGTGTCACTCGGGTAATGCCACTACGGTGGACGATGCTTTGAGTTGGCGGGCGGAGAGTTAGAGGATTTTGGCTTATATACCAGTAGTAGAGAGGCTGTCATCATATTTTGCCCATTATTTTGATACGCTCCGTGAGTCTCTTATTTTATCTATTCATGTATCTACTCTGGTGGGTGATACTATTGTTGTGGACCATTTATATGAGTCGTGTGTAGTGACTATTGGGGGTTTGGATACCTGAGTGGATTTATTGTTTCTTAGTATGGTTGACTTTGATGTGATATTGGGCATGGATTGGTTATCTCCGTGCTGTGCTATTCTAGACTGTCATGCTAAGACAGTGACGTTGGCTATGCCGGGTGTGCCACAGATTGAGCGGCGAGGTTCGACTGATTTTGTTCCCAGTAAGGTAATTTCTTTTCTGAAGGCCCAGCGGATGGTTGGGAAAGGTTGTCTTTCCTGCTTAGCCTTTATGAGGGATGTTACTGCAAAGACTCCTAGTGTTGATTCTGTTCCTGTAGTGAGGGATTTTCCCAATGTGTTTCCCGCAGACCTGCCGGGCATGCCACCATACAGGGATATTGACTTTAGTATTAATTTGGTGCCGGGCACTCATCCTATTTGTAGTCCACCAAATCGTATGGCACCAACAGAGTTGAAAGAGTTGAAGGAGCATCTTCAGGAACTCCTTTAAAAGGGGTTTATTCGGACTAGCGTATCATCGTGGGGTGCGCCTGTTCTATTTATGAAGAAGAAAGATGGCAGTATAAGGATGTGCATTGATTACAGGAAGTTGAACAAGGTCACAATCAAGAACAAGTATCGTTTGCCTCTCATTGATGATTTATTCAACCAACTTCAGGGAGCGAGGGTTTTCTCCAAGATTGATCTCCGATCAGGGTATCACTAGTTGAAGATTAGGGACTCGGAAATTCTTAAGACAGATTTCAAGACCTGATATGGTCATTATGAGTTCTTGGTGATGTCTTTTGGGTTGACCAATGCCCCAGAAGTGTTCATGCAATTTATGAACAACGTGTTTAGGCCTTATCTCGACTCATTTGTCATTGTGTTTATTGATGATATTCTGGTGTACTCGCGTAGTCAGGAGGAGCACGCTGAGCATTTGAGAGTTGTGTTGGAGAGATTGAGGGAGGAGAAGCTTTATGCAAAGTTCTCCAAGTCTGCGTTTTGGCTCTGTTTAGTGGCTTTGTTGGGGCACATGGTGTATAGTGAGGGTATTAAGGTTGATGCAAAGAAGTTAGAGGCGGTTTAGAGTTGGCCGAGACCATCCTAAGCCATAGAGATTCTTAGCTTTCTTGGTTTGGCGGGTTATTACCGCTGGTTCGTTTGTGTGGGGGAACTTCCCTTAGGATTTGGTATTGTTGATATATGAAATGCCTTGTACGTAAGGTGACAAGTACGTACATGTGCTAATTGTTGAAAAATCCTATTTTCTTTAAGTGACTATAATTGTGTTTTTCGTCGTCATTGTACATTACTTGCAATTTAAGCCCACTGTTAGTTTGGGGAAGCATGTCTAAGTGACTTAACTGTTTTACTTATTCAACTGGCGTATTTGAATTCTGTGAAGCATGCTAGGTTAGGAATACCTTATTTACCTTGGTATGAAATTTGATTGAATTGAATATTCTTCGTATTGCTGATGTGTGTTTACTTTGGGACTACGTGCGATGTCCTGGTAGATCCCCCTTACATGTTTATTTGGGAGTACGGATTGATATTCTGGTAGATCCCCCTGCACATTTATGTTGGAAATATGGGACTGCACCCGGTTGATTTCCCCAGTACTAGGTATTTACATTTGGGGACTACGGATCAGGATTCCGGTAAATCCCCGGTGGACTAATATATGGACTAAAGGACAACACCCGGGAGATCCTCTAGACATTTACATTTGGGGGCTACAGGATGGTATCCGGGTCGATCCCCGGTTTGCTGGATATTTACATTTGGGGGCTATAGGAAGATATCCTGGTAGATCCCCGGTTGTTATCTCAGTGTTGAGCTACATTTTTATGTGATGTTTTTCTCTGTTGTATTTGTTGTTATTCTTATTATCATGTATTACTTCATACTATTAGCATTTATTTATATTGTCATATTCTATACTGTTTGCTTCAGTTTTTGGCTATAATCAGTAGGGCCCTGACCTTTTTCATCACTACTCGACCGAGGTTAGGCTTATCACGTACTGAGTAACGTTGTGGTGTATTCATGCCCATTTTGTGCATGTTTTTCATGTACAGATCTAGGTTCTTCGGCTCAGCCCTACCATCCTTGAGGCGAGGCGATCCTTTAGAGACTTTGTGGTATATTTTCCGTATCCGCAGACCGAGGAGTCCCTTTCCATTCTCTCTTGTAGTTACAACCCTTCTGTATTTACTTTGTTTTAGACATTCTGGAGTTAAAGCACTATGTAGTATCATTAGCTTGTGATTTCATGAGATTCCGGGTTTTGGGAAGTTGTTCAGTTTTTGAGATCTTGTATTAGTATATGTCGAGTGACATCTTCAAAGCTTCTATATTTGTTTATCTTAAGTTTTTATTAGTTTTTCTGCATTTTGTTTCTTTTTTCCAAAATTGTTTGGCTTACCTAGTCATAGTGACTAGGTGTTGTCATGATAGTTCACAGAGAGCAATGGGTCGTGACAACTCGAACTCTCTGATTCTCACTAAATAAAAACTTATGCTCGCTCTTGCTCTCTTGATCTGATTTCTACTAAGTGTTTTTTGATTTTGGACGGCTGAAAGCGAAGGCCAAAATTATTCTGGAACCTCATTGTTGTGGTATAGTTACTTGCTTTCTCACTTTACTAGCATTCCCTAACCTTTGCAATTGCATTCTTTACGCTTTTCGTAACTAGCAGGTTTCAATTTGCAGCATGATTTTGTCCTTCACATGATTATGTGTTTCCATTTAGTAACACTGTTAACGTACGGAATAATTTGTTTCGAATAATATGAATCCTCCCATGAGTTAGCCTAAGGTTTAACTTGTTTCATGTATTACTTGTTAATCCTCTACCTTTTCTGAACTTTGCGCACTATAGACATGTAATCAGTTTGTTTGTTTCTTAACTCATATGTCATTTTTTGCTCAACTCAAATGTTTTCGGCTAATTGTTTATATGATTAGACAATAACTATTTAAATACTAGTATGAGTATTAGCTTAATCAGACTTTAACCTATTTGACCTATATGCTGAACATGAACATTATTTGATTCCTGGTGTAGTTCTCCTTGGAACTCTGTGTTCTGAACCTTCTTTAGTCTGAAATTGAACTATTTTAAGACCTATCCCTACCTCTTTCATGTACTGATTTTAAAACCCCCACTCTTAGTCCCTTAAGTTTTCAATCACTCCAGTGTGAGCACTGATCAAGGTCCACATGAGACTCTTGTGAACTCTAACACGCTGGAGACTGGTTTTCCAATCTCTTTTAAGCTATATCCTGAATTTATGGTTTTGTTGTGAGCATTTCCCTGGGTCCCTGAGGCCCTTGGGAAATTTGACACATTGGTAGCCTGGTTCTAATGTGCAGTGTATGAATCTCTTCTATGCTTCAAAGTTGTTATCTTGGAACGCCTGGTTCTCAGGTTTATTTCGGCCTATGAAGGCTCCCTATAGTGTAGCTGGGAGGTTTTTCTTATATCTTTTGTAAAAACTGGATAGAAATCTTATCTATAGGATTTAATTATGGTTATTGAATTGTGTGAGTACTACACTGTGTTTAGAAATCCTGCCTATAGGACATTAATGATCATCTTGATTATATATTTTACATTTTCATACTAGAGATCACGCTTATAGGAATTTCGAATAATACGTACATTATAAATCCTGTTCATAGGATCTATACATGTTTTTAACCAATGTGCATTAGCAATCATGCTTATAGGATCTTGTTGTTTGAGCTAATTATCTTTCCTGGCAATATATTAATTTCTGCCCGGATACGGATAACAGATATCATGCCTATAGGATCAAAAGCAGTTGAAAACCTAGAAATAATGTCTATAGGGTTTAAATTATTAGAAATCATGCCTTTGGGATTAAAGAAATAAGTTTCAAACCTAGAAATCATGTCTATTGGGTTTAAATCGATAGATATCATGCCTATAGGACTAAAATCAATTTTAAATTTAGAAATCATTCCAACAAGGTTTAAGTCAATTCAGTAGTTAGAAAGAATGCCTATAGGAAATAAAAATCTATCTTTACGAGTTGAAATCAGTGCTACACCCAGAAACCATGTCTATAGATCTGTAATTAATAAGCTCGTAGAAATCATGCTTATAGGATTCTGTTGATCGATCTGAATTCAATCGCTATTGTCAATCACTTAGGCCACGTATTTGTAGGACTTAACAACGATTCGCGATTTAAATTGTGACATATTACTGCCTGAAGTGCCCAGATTCATGCTGAATACAATCAGTAGGCAAACAAATAGGTCTTAATGCTAGCCTTAATAAAACTACCTTTATACTCTGTTTTTCTCACGTAGATATCCTGCACATATGATTCAAAAGTTAATAAACTCTGCTGATTCAATTGCGTGCTTTTATGACCTATGTGTGGAGGTCAATGTGAGCCCGTACTTGTTATTTATCTGAACGTCCTATTTGTTTTGTTTGTCGCCTAGTTTCACATTTTGAGCAACCTAAGTTGAGTATAGAACCATCCAAGGTAGAGGTACCAATGCCTGCAGGACCATAGGTATGGGACGAGTAGTGCACGCATAGGGTACAGTTTAGAATCAACAAGTGCGCTTTAGGTAACAACTTAAAGATAGTAATCGAGTAGCAGGATATGATAGTTTGTGCCCGCTAAATAATATGAGTAATACCCCGAACTCGAAGGAGTTACGAAGTATTATTTATGTTGCACAGTGTGATCCTTTATGCTGAAAAACATAATACCCCACATCCCTATTAAATAATCCCTCGCTTCTTTAGACTAATTCATCATAAAGTTAGGCAGGGACCCACGGTTGTGGACTACGAGGGGTGCCTAAAACCTTCCCCTCAAGGTAATTTTTAGCCCTTACCCGATCTCTGGTGATGTAAACTGGTTATATGGGTTATTTGCTCTAGGTGCCCTAACGCACCTTAATAAATTAGGTGGAGACTCTTTCAATTCCAATTTCCTGCCCATCCCAAAAAGGAGTTGCCCCAGAAATATCGAAACCCGATTTGATGAGAAAAAGGGGGCGCGACTGTGAGCACGTGATTTTTGCCCCAAGCAAATTATTCCAAAAATATATGCAAAAATAATTTTTGTGTAGAAACTTGTTGATAATTGTGTGGAAATACCATGATTTGTTTTTATTTTTGGAAAATAAAGCAAAGAAAATCAAAACAAAACACCATTTTTGTATCAATTAGAAAATACCAAAAAAAGGTATATATAGAAAAATTATTCTTTAATTCTAGAAAAATCAGAAAAAATTAAAAGAAAAATACAAAGAAAGTAAAAAGAAATAATAAATACAGGAGTAATACAAAAATACAGAAAAAATAATAAATAATAAACATAATACGAAAATACAAAAATAATACAAAGAAAAATACAATATAAATACAAAATTGGATCATGAATTGTGCAATTCAATGGCCCAAATAGACCATACACAGACCAGGCCCAAAAACTAAAAGACCGGCCTGTCTATACATAATTCAAACGACAACGTTTAAAAACTAAATCTGGACCGTTGATTAATTGATCAAACGACCCAGGAATAGCGATTGTCTAAATATGAAACGACGTCGTTCATCTAAAACCATCAAGACCGTTCATTTGATTCATCTAACGGTTGAGGATGTGAGCTTCATTAAATCCACACGACGTCGTATGGAAAGAATGAATCCTGGCCATTCATCTAATCTAATCCAACGACTGGCACCTAGCTATACACATTAAATATATCAGAAGGGCTGTGTATATTCATTATACACCCTTACTCTTATAACCCAAACCCTAGACGCCCTGCTTCTCCTTCTTCCTTCCACCTGAGCCGCCACTCAAACTCACCGGAACCCTACCGGTGGTTCAGTCCTGTTATCTTCTCCGTTCACCCTTCACACCCCTGAACCCATTCCTTCTCCTCTTTCACCCCATCACCTTAGTTTTGGTCAAAAACCTTTCGTTTGGTTCAAATCTAGAAAAACAACTCGCCGAAACCCTAGTCGGCAACCCCCACCTTTGAACCACCGTCTACCATTAACACCCCTGAACCACCATGAACTCCTCTTTCACCCCATCTACCTATTTTCCTTCAAATCAGACCCAAACTCGTCGAATATTGAAAAGTATCTCGCCGGAACCCTACTCCGGCGGATACACTTAACCCCAAAACTACCCCCATCAAACCCCTAGCCTCTTACCAAGATCTTTCTTACAAAAAGAAGACTCAAAGAGTCTGTTTGAAAGTCCAAAAGCCAAGAAAAGGGCTTGTGGACTTCTGATGCCGGAAAATCAAGAACAAGAAAAGAAAAATGAAGAAAAAGAAGAAAGAAGAAAGAAAGAAAGAAAAGAAAAAGGAAAAACACACGAAAAAAA
>MU697261.1:43117-81541 GCA_026770625.1 Nicotiana glauca | reverse complement strand
ATATATATATATATATATATATTGTGTGTGTGGGGGGGGGGGAGGAACCTAAGTGGGGCTATTTATTTGTGGGGCTACTTATTTTTTTAAATTTTTTATCTAAGGCATTTTCTTATAAATTATATTATATAATTGTCACTTAAAATTTTTTAATTTAAATTTAAAACACAAAATATTATAAAAAGATATTCAAAGGAATGTGTTATAATTTTTATTATAATAACATTAAGAAAACATGGCCCAATCTTCTTAGCTTACACCCTCCCCCCCAATGGAATGAGAAAAACCAAGGTGCTAATACCACCATTGAGAAGAAAAAAAACTAATCAAGATGTGTCAAAATACAAGTTACATATTAATTTTACATGGTATCTCTTACAAATTTTATAAATCCGGAGAAATTTTTGTTGGTGGTGGCGGAAAAGAAGCTTGTTCATCACCGTTTCTGGGTGAATCTGCATCCTCCACAAGTTCAGCTAGCATTAATTCGTAAGCTTCATCTACCTTTGGTTGTGATTCAGCAAGTCCAAAATTTCGTCGTTCCGAACGGATCCAATCTATGAAAAGTACTGATTTTTCCAAGCTCTCCCTCATAAACGCTCTATAATCACCAAGTTGTAGTCTTGCTTGACTAAAAGCGCTCTCCGATGCCCCTGTTGAAGCTTGAATTGTTAAAATATCTAGGGCCATCCTTGAAAGGATCGGAAAGTATTTTTCTTTGTCCTTCCACCATTCCAAAAGATTAAATGAGCCGTCGAGATTTACTTTCTCAAGTCCTTGTGACAAATAGACTTCAAGCTCATTTAGTTGTGAACAATCACTAGTGGTACAACCTTGAGAATTCCTGAACTCGGTCCAAGCAGTAAGGGCTCTTACTCCTGTAGTTCTTTTAGATGATTGAGAACTAGAAGAAGAAGGAGTTGGAATATCTGGTCTAGCATTATCTAGTGTAATTTGATAAGCACTATAAATAGTTAGAGCATTTATTTTAATTGAAGCTTGTGCGTCCAAAAGTGTAGACAACTCCTCAGGTGCAAGTGATAAACTATTATAAATAGATCGATACCAATATCGAGGACCATCTAATTTCATAGTAGGATTTAACAAGGCAGCAATACCATAAATAGGGAGAATAGGAAAAAACAATTTAATTTTTTTTCTCATAGAATCAATAGCTACTTCATAAATTTCCCCACCCTCTGAAAAATAAGCCAACAAATTTGAAAGATCTGCAAGATAAACTAAACAATTCGAAATAGTAGGATAATATTGCCAAGAAAATTCATTTTTAGTAACATGAAATCTTTCTAAAAAAATCTACAAGTATTTAAAATTAGCCCAATCCGCATTTGTAAGATGCTCATCATCATCACTTACATGAGCATTAAACATTGAGTTTATGGGATTTCTATATTCATATGCAATAACTAAACTTTTATACATGTAATTCAATCTAGTTGGACAAGGTTTAGGAACCTTTCTTTCCTTAGGCCAAATTCATCGCATCTATATTCTCTAAGTCTACTTCTACAGTTTGAATAAAAAAGCCAATTAAGAGCCATTTTAACCTTTTCAATTTCAACATTTAAAATTCTCATACCATCATCCATAATTAAATGGTAAATATGACAAATGCATCTAACACAAATAATATTACTAAATGCAGGATTTAGTATAGTGGTAAGCAAGGCAACAACATTAGTATTACTAGTAGTATTATCCATTAAAATTGAAATTATTTTATCACTAATGCAAAAATATCTATAAATATCCGTAACCGTGCTAGAAATAAACTGCCATGTGTGACGTGAATTAATTATTATATAAGCAATAATGCGCTTTTACATTATCCACTCCTCATCAATCCAATGACTTGTAACAGTAAGATAATCGCAGTCATTACCACTTCTACCAATATCGGTAGTAATAGCAACACGACAATTAATATGAGTAAATAAATAACGCAAATATTGTTCATATTCATGTTTATATTTATAAATATCTCTCTTTACGGTTGTGCGAGACCATCCTTTATAAGTAGGATTAAAACCTCTTCTAATATAATGCACAAAGTGGGGGTTAGATGGAAAACTGTAGGGTAAGCACATAACAGTAACTATTTTTGCCAATTCTTCCCTATCTTTTCTTGGGTCGTAATATAAAATACCACCGGTAACAGTGTTAATTTCCGACTTAAATTGGTTAGACCCGGTACTAGGGTCAGGCTGACTAGTTGGACTTGATCCCCCGGCCGCAGCTTTCATTTGAAAATATTTAGCTTTATCTTTAGGGTGTATCATTATGTATCTCTTCAAATTCCCCCCCGATCAACATAGTTAAAATCTAACTCTTTGCCACAAATTTTACACTTAACTTTATTTTTTTCTCTTATTTGAACAAAAAATGTCCAAATAAGAGATGTTTCAGCCCGTTTAGAAGGTTGTCTAGAAAAAGTAATGGTAGTAACATGGGGGTGAACTGGGGCATTATTTGGATTAGTTGGGTTAACTTGAGCAACATGACTAGTGGGTGTATCATCATCAGATTGCATTTCATCTAAATCTATTTCCTGCTCATTTTCTTCATCAATAGTTGGATTACCATAAAGAGAATTCATATATTCATGATCTAAGTTTTTACCACCTCCAATATTATGCACATATTGACTCTCCATAAATTGTAATAAAGTATTATCACTATCAAAAATAGGAGTAGGTGGAGGGCGGGTATGGGGTTTGGGTAGGGGAGGCCGGGGAATTAGAGGAGGAATAGATTGGCCACTAGATTCACCACTTTTGAATTTTTCCTAATTTTTACTAAATATTTTTTAAGTAATTGGCCATCTTAATTATAATTATACAAAGTAATTAAATAAAACAAACAAAAATATAATATTAAAACTAAAGAGTAGAAACGAGTTTACCGAATTGACGAACAACTTGTTAAAATTAATTATCGTTGAAAACTTGAATACTTTAATTCACCAACTTCACAATTTTTCACACAAGTTGTAACAACAAAGGAACCAATTTTAGAAGAAAATTAGAGAGAGGTTGATGATTTGGTGAAGAAAAATGAAAGAATGACGGGGTATTTATAGTTGAAAATAGGGTAAAAGTATTATTATAAAAAATTTCGGATTAAAATAAAGTTGGGGGGGGGGGGGGGTTAAATGGATATTTTATAAATAGCCAACGACTCTTTTGACAGCAATAACAGCTACATTTTAAAGGTGCAACAGTCATAAATTTAATTGAGATTTTTTTAAATTAGCAGCTGAGGACTGGTTAAGACCATTTGGGACCGGTTAGGACCGATTGAACCAACCCACTTAGGAGCCGGTCCCAGGCCCAAATGGTCCCGGTCCTAACGGGCCCCTACTGTGAACCGACCTATATGGGCCTAAATGTCTCCTTTGTACTGGGCTTAAACGAGTAGGACCGTTTAGGCCCACTATCCATATGGGCTCGCGGGCCTGGGCCAGTCCTTGGCCTAACCGGCCCACTTTCCACCCTTAGATCATATAACGATAATGTTAAGGAAACTATAAAGCAGAGAACAAAGCAAAACTACAAGAAGCCAACTCACCAGAAAGAGGCTTGCGCCCAAACTTCTCATAGAAATGCGCCTACTCACGAATCCCCACCGTGTGGGGAGAATTGCACTCACCCACTCGCGGATATCAGCAACTAGCGGGGGAGGTAGTCTCTCAGCTGTAAAAGCAAAAATAAGTCCTCAGCGAAGTCGCCAAAAGGAAGACGATCGACAATCGTCTTAAGAAAAATCACATAAAATAAAAGAGGAAAACTCACGAGCGAAGTTCCACGTCTATGGAAACCCTGCCGAGTTTGCCACAATGTGCTCTGCCTGCACACAAAATTAGCTTTCCCAAAAGTGCCGATTGGCCTTATCGTCCATCTTCATCACCAAACTCTTGGTTCCTCGATGGCGCATATGAATTATCGTACCCCGGAGAAAATGAGGGGCGAAGATGTGGAGCATGTGCCCTTGGGAAATTCCTCGGCCGGCCAGATCTGCATACTTGATGAGCATAAGAAAGAGCTTGTACGCATACAGAGAGATTTGAGCCAGGCACACTTCATAGAAGCGGTAGAAATCCACCACCAGAAAAGTAAGGGGGGACGTGTACCCGATAAAAAGGGGATACCCGTAAAACGCACAGTAGCCCAGGCAGTGCAAATGCACTATGTCCTTCCTGCCGGCACCATTTCTATATGATCGGGGATTCCCCACTTGGCTTTGAGCGTTGTGATTGCCGCATCATCCATAGTGGAAGGAACAAGCTTCGGTTTATCCCCGGTAGGGTTGTTAAAATCAGTCCTCGTCTTCCCCGGACGGGGAACTGCCTCATCCATCATCGAAAATCCCTCATCTTCCACCACTTCCATTCTGTCTTCGAGTAGGGATACGTCACTTTCTGGCACCAGTTGTTCTTCTTTCCTTCTTGTTCTCAGTCAATATTATCTACTCATTTTTCTTACAATTTGAAAGCGATTTCATATATAATATTGACTAATTTCCACCACTTTGAACAAAATATTTCCTGATCTGTCAAAACTTTAGCCTTTAGATGGAAATAATTATAAGCGTTGGTCCCAAAAACTTTTAATTTTCTTTGAACAATTAGAAGCTGAGTATGTTTTATTTAACAGTCCTCCTACTGATATTGTTTCTGATGATGCTGCTAAGAATAAATTTGAAAAGGATAATAAATCAATGAGAGGGCATCTTCTTAACTATACGACTAGCTCTCTATTTGATTTGTTTATAAATTATAAATCTGCTAAAGTCATATGGGACAGTTTGGAGAATAAATATGGTGCTGATGATGTGGGAAAAAAGAAGTATGTCGTTGGAAAGTGGATCAAGTTTCAGATGGTTGATGATAACCCAATCATGGAACAGGTTCACAAGTATGAGAAATTAACCGCTGATGTTTTGAACGAGGGCATGAAGATGTGTGAGATTCTTCAGGCTAATGTTTTGCTTGAAAAGTTTCCACCTCCCTGGAGAAATTACAGTAATAAACTAAAACACAAGTATAAAAACTTAACTCTTCAAGAACTAATCAGTCACATGAGGACCGAGGAAGCAAACCGTCTCAAAGATAAGTAGTTTGAACGGCTTAAGGATAAGATGAAATATCTCTCTCTTAATTCTTCTAAAGCTAACCTTGTGAAATCTTCTAGTACTTTTGTGAAACACAGGTTTAAAGGAAAAACAAAAGAAAGTCCAGAAGAAAGGACATTTGAAGAAGCAGAATCACTTTAATAAGCCGAAGAGCCATATTCAAAAGTCAAAAGGACATTGCTATGTCTGCGGTAAAATTGGTCACATGGCTTTTCAGTGCACTCAGAGACAAGGAAAAAGCTCAAAGAATGGAGGAAAAGCTCTAGTCCAAGTCAACCTTACTGAGGGTGGTGATGTCATTGTTGCTGTGGTTGTTGAGTCAAACATGGTGGCTAACAAGACTGACTAGATACTAGACACAGGCGCTTCAAGGCATCTTTGGAGGAATCTGCTGATGGCGAGTGTGTCTACATAGTAACTCCACTATAACTGGAGTTATGGGTAAAGGAAAAGCTCTTCTTAAATTAACTTCTGGAAAAACTTTAGCTTTGAACAATGTTCTGTATGTACCCTCCCTTCGTAGAAACTGAGTTTCTGGTGAGCTTCTCAACAAGGTAGGTCTTAAACTTGTTTTTGAATCTGATAAAGTTGTTGGGGTTTATTTGTACTGAACATCGCTCAAGAGATTGGTGATGATGCTAGTACTTTCTATTCTGCTTATATTGCTGAGTCTATTGATTTGTGGCATGGTAGACTAGGTCATGTTAATATTGCTTCTATTAAAAGACTTAGAAAAATAGAATTAATTCGTGCATTTAATATTGATTATTTTTCTAAGTGTCAAGTTTGTGTAGAAGCAAAACATACCAAAAAGCCTTTTAAAAATGTAACTGGTAGAAAAACAAAATTGGTTGAACTAGTACATTCAGACTTAGCAGATTTCAAGAACACTGTTGTTGATACCTAATTTTTTCTTATATATTTTAAATATGCATAAATACCTTCAAAATAGCATATATATATTCATATATAAGCATGCCCAAGATTTTTGTTATTTTTTTCATAATTTTATGGGTTTAAATTAATTTATTTTCTCCCTTTTATACATAAAATCCCCAATAATTATTTTCAAAATTATTTTTTTGATGATTCATCTATTGGATTTCTATATTTATGCCAAAATATGGCTAAGATAATTTTTATATATTTTTACAATTATATTTTAGTATTTTTAAAGCTAAATTGCATATAATTGCATTGTTAGTCCATTTTAAGATCTAACTATGTTTTATATGCATAAAATTGGATCCTGTATTTTTAAATTGTTAATTATGTATTTTAAATTATTTGTTACCTTAAATTATTTTCCAAAAATTACCTATTATTTTTATAAAGTAAATAAGAGAAAACTGGCTATTTAAATAACAGCCAAATTTGGGTTTCAATTATAGCCAAATCAGATCCCAACTCCTAGCTCAATATCCTAATCAATTAACCCGACCCAGGCCCCAACTATTCTTACCCAACTCTGGCTATCGTAAATCCTAGCGGTTGATCTTTTAGATCAACAGCCCTTATTTCCCCTTTCCTTTTTAATTTCTAAACGACCCCAACCCTAATTCATTTTTCCAAAGGCGCCGCCTTCAGATGCTCTCTCATCTCCACTCTTCTCTCAAGCCTAACCCTAGACTCCTCCACTCCCCTCCGTCTCTGGTCATCTCCGGCGACTATCCTTTTCAACCCAAGCCTCCAATGGGTCTCTCATCACTCTGCTTATCATCTCTAAGGCCTTCAAGGATCCTAGGCCATGTCAATTTCGACCTAAGGTTTCTGTTTCTGTCACTTATGGGTTCTCCGGTGTGATTTTGGGTGAAATCACACCTTATATGTCACGATTGGTGAAGTTACAGCAGGTTCTTTTGATTTTTACTTGGGTTTCCTTTTTGAAACCCTAACACCCTCCTGAATCTCTCAGATCTATGTTATTTTTATGCTTTAAGCCTATTTCCTTCTGTGATTTGCTTATTCTTGAGCTTTTTTCTGAAAGATCTTCTACTTTAAATCGTTTTTTACTCTCTTTGAAAACTATGGTATTTTGGGATTTCTCTCTATACTTGTTTCAACTGATTTCTTTATGATTAAACTCTTTTCCTTGTTTATCTTGACCGATTCTATGTTCTTACTGCTTTTTAACTCAAGTCTGTAAAAAAGCCCTATTTTTTTAAAAAGATTTTCTTTACTTGTTTCTGTGAGTTAGCATGATTTTCTTTAGTTGTTTCTGTGTGTTGGCTTGATTTTCTTTACTTGTTTCTGTGTGTTGTTTGGTTTTCTTTACTCTGCTCCTGTGTGTTAGCATGATTTTCTTCATTTTTGGTCCCGTGGTTAGCATGATTCTCTTTGCCCTGGCTCTGTGTGTTAACATGATTTTCTTTGCCTTGGTTTTGTTAATCTCTCGTGATCACCATGCTTCAAATATGTTCAGCTGAATCTCTAGCCTACTTAAATCGCCTCTACATGACTGTGTTTGCTCATATTTTGTTTCTTTCTGCTTATATAATCGACCTTGTTTGTTTGCTATTTCTGTTCAATAGTCTCTATTTATATGTTGAGGTATGCAGAATCATGACTCCCCATGATTGAGTCTGATTTTCCTTAACTTTTGGTAATTGAAAGATTTTCCTTCAAAGCCCTAGAATTCTACCTATCTGTTTGAATTAACTTATTTTATTGCCTTATTTACTATGGTACTTTGTTTTACTTAGCCTTTCTTTAGTTGGGTCTCTCTGAATTTGGTCCAAATTTAGAATACTTTATACCTAATGAACTCTGTCTCCTTTCCTTATTTAATTATGCACTGACTCTTCTTTCCCCTTATATGGGAGTCTTCCCATTTGGCCTTTACCTCCTTAACTCAAGGAAGTAATTCCTTGATTCTCTGAAGTGATTGATTCTGAGTTCTTAAATTAGTATACTACTATGATTTTTTACCTTACTCCACTACCTACTTTCAACTATATATACTCTAAATCTTTTCACAAATAGCACACACACTTGGCTTCCAAAAAACCCTCTCTTACTTAAAATCTCTGTGTTATTCTACTACTATTAGCCGGCTATAAGCCAAATCTAATCGTGTTTACTCTTTGGTTCTTTTATTCTGCTTGCTCTTTTCTTCGCTGGTATGTCCTAGTTTAATTTAAAGTCTAAACAACAACATGTTTCTCTTCTTGTTTCAGTTTCTTTTATTTCTAGCCTGCTTTTACTTGTGGTTTTGTTGTGAAGTTTGTAGCTAAGCATGCTAGTATAACTCCCCCCCCATTTAAATTCATGTATTCCCTTGGTTGGTTCAAGCATACCTGGGAAATTGTATACTTTTATCTACTGTGCACTTACCACTTTGTGAATCCCAAATCCCCATTCCCCTCTATGTGTTCATAACTGGTTTATGATTATGCCAGTGTCAAACTATCTCTGAGCATGTCCATACCAGTCCTAATACTCCTGCTGAGGTCATTTGTCTACAGTCAATGTCTGTGTATCCCCAAACCCCTTAACCCCTGTGTGATTACTGAATTCATTTACTTGCTGTGTGTGGTCTTATCCTGAAGTGTTTGAATTCTGTTTACTAATCCAACTTATTTTCAACAATCTCTGTTACCAATTGCTTTCAAAACAGTCCTTTCCGTCCAATCTTTAATAAACTTCTTTCAAACATGTGTCCTGCACTTTTACTCTACTCCTAGTTAATAAGTTCTGCCCCCTCTAGTATGTGTACTGCCTTGGGATCCCCTTGAGATCCCTTAGAACTCTGGCATATTGAGACTGGCTTTCCATACTGCACTGGTTCAATGCTTGGCTATTAATTCTAGGTGTAAGCATTGCCCGAGGTCCTTGAGACCCTTAGGGAACTTTGATGCACCTAGACTCTGATTTGTCTACGGAAATGAGGCTTGAAAGACCAATTGAGGCTTTGGGTAACTTGGGACTGATTGCAGGCTCTCTATAGAATAGCTTCTTGATCTTTTATTTCATTTATGTAATTAATTTATTGGCCTATAATAATTTATAAACAGATATTTAGGGTATTTAGTGAAAGGGTGGGTAGATGTTTACTTTGTGGGTTAACTTGGGTAGAAATCCTGCTCTTAGGATTTATTTTCAAATATGCCTACTCTACCCAATAGAAAACATGCCTATAGGGTTTTATTCCTGTTGAATCTGATTGCTTTTGCATAGTAGAATCATGCCTATAGGGTTCTACTTTTAATTTCATAATAGAAATCATGCATATAATGACTTCAATTTTAATGTCACTTGCATCAAATACAAATCACGTTCCTCAATCCCGCATTTGTCATGTTTTCTAGGTTTCAAGCCGTCATGTTTTAAATCAACTCAAGTATAGAAACCATGCCTATAGGATATAATTCCGATTAAGTGAGTCTTTCATATGTTACTGCAAATTGACTAAAAACAGTTATACGCCTAGATATCATGTCTATAGGGATCTAACTCGCAATACTGTCTGGTAATTCTAATTAGCCAAATAGATCAATTGTATCTCTCCTAGTTTACTTCTAAAATAGTCCTTGTTAAGCAACGACATTTCTTGAAAATTGTTCTTTCAACATTGCTTTAATCTCATTAGATATCCTGCCTATAGGTGTTACAAGGGTGTATTTCAAAAACCTATTCGTTTCTGCATTAACATAAATATTAGTTCTGCATATAGGCAAGCCTTAGGGCATTTTCAAAACTTGCATTTCTCTGAAGCTATTTTTGTCACTCAACGTCGAATTCTAATGAGCTTTTAAAAAGAGATCCTAGGCAACTAATAGGTTGTGAATTCTGTATCTAAAAGTGGTTTATTTCTGCATGATCACACAAAAATCCTGCTTTAGGACTTAGATTACTAAAGACCTTACTTGTGGTTGAATCGTGCTGCATGTATGCTTGTTTGCGGAGGAAACTATGAGCCTTTAATCGCTCCATTTATGTGAAGGTCATAAATGATTTTCTATGACTGTTGCTTTAGATTTTTTCCTTTAAACCCTTAGGGTTATGTCTAAAACTACCTATAGGTAGAGGTCCTAGCTCCTTCTGGGACTATTAAGAAGGTACGGGAAGCAGCACGCAACAGGAATCAGTGACTAACACTCGCTTTGCATGACCAATAAGGGGATGGGAGGGGTAGACATGGAATATGATGACTACGCATTAATATCATGATATTAGGCTATATAGATGATATTTACACCTTAAAATTGCCATGCTTTATTGTTGTTTTATAGGCGAATTTATAGCAAAATGCTCTAATTGGTGTTCTTTTGCTCTGCAGGGAATAATCTAAGTGAGGAAGCCCTACAGAGTGTTTTGGAGTCAATAATATGAAGAAAATGCCCAATCAAGAATTACCCGAGCATGAAGAAGCAAAAAATGGACTGAGGTGAAATCCACCGCGACCGCGGTGGAACCGCGATAGAACCACGATAGATCAATACGCGTGGCAGAATGATCAGCATTCACCGCGGTCTTGCCGCGGCCGTAGTGAACTGTTCCAATGCCAGAAAGCTTGGGGACCAAAGTGTAATTCGGGGAAAATTTGTTCCAAACCCTTATAAACCTTAGAAGCTCGCCCAAAACAATTTTAAGCTTGTTTTTAGACTATTTTGAAGGCAAGAACAAGTGTGAAAAGATCAAACAAACATTAGAGTTTTTCTATCTCCTTTATTTCTTGCAATTTTACATTATGGACAATTTAGAAGATTTCTCTTATTTTTTTATGAGTAGCTAAACAATTATCTAGGGTTGATGGAACCAATTGTTGGTTGAAGTTTTGATCAACTTGTTATAATCGATCCCGATTAATTATATGATTGTTCCACTACATTTTGTATGGTGATTAATTGAATGGGCCCTTGATTAATCATGTCTAATTACCTCGTATTACTTGAGAAAGAATATTAGGTTAGACTGCTGTTGAACAACACCACTTTTGGGTAATTGAAGAGATTCATTACTTGAACTTAAAAGTGGATTTAGAAATAACGAAACTTTGGTGGGATAATTTAGAGCTGCACATATTGTTAGCTAGAGTAGTTCGAGAGAATGCTCTAGTAAATTATTGTAGTTGATCGAGAGATAAGTACAATGACCTATAGCTCTTAATCCTTATAGAGTATTACGACGAGATTATAGCGAAAGAGTCGAGGCCTAAACTAGCGATTGGGGAAATCACTGCCCTAGACCTTTTTACCATTGAATTATCTTTACTTTAGTTTATTGTTATTTCCAATATTATTTGAAGTAGTTAAATAAAAATCCAATATTGATTGATCAAAGTCTTGCATCTAGAAATTGATTGAGTTGATAATAGCATTGCCAAAGAGTTGTAAGAGATAGGTTAGTTCCTTGAGGATTCGACTCCGAATTTAAAACCGGATTATATTTGCAACGACCGCTTTGTCTTTTAGGAGGCATAGTTGGGCGAGATCAAATTTTGGCACCGTTGCCGGGGAACTAACAGTGTTATTTATTACAACTTAGAAGTAGTGTTAGAATTATTAGTTTGAATCAATTTTCAAAGGTGTTAAACAATCTTTTCGTTGAAATTCCCACGTTTGAAATCTTGTGGAATCTAGGTGTATGCCTAGAAATTCTTCAAGGACTAGAGAACTGCTAGAAGGAATCTCAGACGCCAAGAAAACATTCAGGGCATTGAACCGTGCCAACAAGAGGATCCAACAATCTCAACAACCACACCAACTCGGAATTGACATGGGTGACATAGAAAACATCAACGGAAATGTTGGGGATGTGCCAGCTACCCCAAACATCGGAGTAGTGGAGCCTCTTGTGCCAGAAGCTGCACTTTATGATTGGGCATAACCTACAACTGACAACCTGGCTACTGCCATAGCTGTTCCCACAATTCAAGCGGAGACTTTCCAGATAACCAACAACATGTTGCATCTTCTGTAGAATAAAGGATTGTTCTCTGGGTCACACATTGAAGACCCTCAGAAACACTTGAAATTTTTTTTGTCAATTTGTGTGACCTAAAGGCAGCCAAATGTGACCCCAGAAGCTATAAAGTTGTTATTGTTCCCGTTCTCTGTGACTGGGGAAGCTCAGACTTGGCTGAATTCACTCCCAATCAATTCCATTGTCACATAGGAGGAATTAGTCAAGCAGTTCCTGAATAAGTTCTACCCGCCCAACAAGACCGCAAGGCAGATTGATGAAATATTGTAGTACAAGCAGCAACTGACTAAGACCTTGCAGGAAACTTGGGAAAGGTTCAAAGGGATGCTAGTGAAGTGTCCTTACCATGATATTCTGGATCAGATGCTCGGGCAGAGGTTCTATATGGTGTTAGCTGACAATCTTAAGGCCAATGTGGATGCTTCAGAGGGAGGTGCATTTTTGAGTAAGACATTCACCGAGTGCAAAGTCCTTCTTGACAAGATGTCCCAAAATTCAGGGTGGATGATTAGAGGTACAACACTGGCACCCATAGTGCATTCCGTTCCTCTTGACTCAAATAATTTGCATGTATAGAACATGGCCACCCGCCTGACTTAGATGAGTATATTGACAAAGAAGATCAATAAGATGGGTAAAAAACAGGTACATCTTATTGACACAACAAATGGAGGACTGTGTACACCCTGTGTTAATCAGTCTTATGTGTGTTCGTGGAGTGGAGAAGGTGACAATCAAGGGGCAAGAGAAGATATGAATTATTTCAACAACTTTGGGGGTCAGAGACAAGGAGGACATCAGTGGAGATCGGTACAAAATCAGCAATACAGACCAATCATGCCACAGCTTGGGGGTATGCAACCTCAAGGCCAAATAGTGCCAGTACCATATCAGAGACAACAGGGCTATCCACAGCAAAATCAATAACAATTGACCTATCAGCCGCATCCTCAGTAGCAAGATAACAACATGGTGGAGATCAGGATATGCTTCAGCAACTCATTGGGACAAATGGTAAAATGCAGGAAAAGTTGGCAGTGCATGATTCAGCTTTAAAGAACATTGAACCTCAGTTGAGGCAGCTATCTATGGCTTTAAACAACTGCCCCCAGGGAACTTTGCTAGCGGACCCAAACATCAACCTCAAGGAGCAAAACCCGAATCAGCTGATAGCAGTAAGTCTCCGAAATGGGAGATATTTAGACAAAGAGCAAGAAATTACACAAGCTAGCAAAGAGACTACGCCAGCCACTCCAGTTCCACTAGAGGTAGATGAACCATCAGAACTTGGTGAAGTGGTGGTTGAACAGGGTCAAGATGAAAAGGGTAAGGCTAAGGCTAAGGTGAGTGATCGAGCTGTAGAATAGGTGGTACCTCTTGTTCCACAGAACCCAAACAGAGAGAAGCTAGCAAGCAGTGCACAAAGGGTGATACCCGCACTGTTCCCTCAGAGGCTGTTAAAACAAAAAAGGAAGATCAATACGGGAAATTCATGGAGATGCTGCATCAAATTCAGTTGAATATTTCTTTGATGGATGCCTTGAGAGAGATGTCAGGCTATGCAAAGATGATGAAGGACCTAATGTCACGGAAGATTTGATTTTCAAGATATATCCACAATGACTCTAACACAGACCTGCAGCGCAGTAATGACACAGCCAATGGCTCAAAAGATATCTGACCCAGGTAGCTTTACTATTCCATGCACTATAGGGAGTTATGCCTTTGCAAAGGCATTATGTGACTTAGGAGCCAACATAAATTTGATGCCTTTGGCTATATACACCAAATAGGGCATTGGCAGAGCTAGACCGACTTCGATGTTGTTGCAACTGGCTGACCGCATAGTAAAAAGGCCAACTGGGATTCTGGATGATGTGTTGGTACAAATGGGGAATTTGGTGTTCCCTACAGACTATGTTATTCTTGACTGTCAAGTAGATGAGGAGATACCTATCATTTTATTGAGGCCATTCTTAGCCACTAGGAGAGCACTGATTAATTGTGAGACCGGGGAGTTAAAAATGAGGCTAAATGATGAAGAAGTCATATTCAACGTTCAGCAATCTATGAGGAGACCCAGTAAATATGCTAATTGCTCCTTGGTGGACGCATTGGATATGATCCAGCATAAAGATGATGTGACCTTAACTGCTAAAGATCCATTGGAGGCATATCTGACAAATTTAGAGAAGATGGATGGTGAAAGGTTAGCTGAATGGGTCATGGCACTTGAAGGCCAAGGATTCTGGAAAAGGGAACCTCAATTCGAGTCCCTTGAGTTAGAAAAATGGGCTACACCTCCAGAAAAGCCATCAGTGGAGGAACCACCCAAGCTAGAGTAGAAACCACTCCCAGCTCACCTCAGGTATGTTTTCTTAGGCCCTAATTCTACTTTGCCTGTCATTATATCATCCGGTTTGCTAGATGTGTAGGTTGAGCAACTACTACAGGTACTATAGGAAAGTAAGACTACCATTGGTTGGACCATGGCAGACATAAAGGGTATCAGCCCAGCCTTCTGTATGCACAAGATTCTCTTGGAAGAAGGGCACAAACCTTCCAGAGAATATCAACAAAGGCTGAACCCAAATATAAAAGAGGTGGTGAAGAAGAAAGTCATCAAATGGCTAGATATAGTAACCATCTTCCCCATCTCTGACATCAATTGGGTCAGCCCTGTCCAATGTGTGCCGAAAAGGGGGGGAATGACGGTCATACAAAATGAGAACAACGAGTTGATCTCAACTCGTACAGTCACAAGATGGCGGATTTGTATGGATTACCGCAAATTGAACACAGTCACCTAGAAGGACCACTTCCCCTTGCCATTAATTGACTAAATGTTGGACAGGTTGACCGGACGATCACACTTTTGTTTTTTGGATGGATATTCGGGGTACAATCAGATCCCAATAGCCCTCGAATACAGGGAGAAAACATCCTTCACTTGTCCATATGACATCTTCGCCTTTCAGAGAATGCCTTTTGGGCTTTGCAATGCACCGGCGATATTTCAACGGTGCGTGTTAGCCATTTTCATAGACATGGTGGAGGACATTATGGATGATTTCTCCGTGGTGGGGGATTCATTCGAGGACTTTCTTCACAACTTAAGAAGAGTGCTCAAAAGATATGTGGAGACAAACTTAGTACTGAACTGGGAAAAGTGCTATTTTATGGTACAAGAAGGGATAGTCCTGGGGCATCGAGTGTCCAGCAAGGGAATTAAGGTTGACCATGCTAAAGTTGATGTAGTTGAAAAGATGTCACCGCCTGCTTCAATCAAGGCGGTGAGAAGTTTCCTTAGGCACGCCGGGTTCTACAGGTGATTCATAAAAGATTTATCCAAATTTTCTAACCCACTATGCAAACTCCTTGAAAAGGATCACCCTTTTGTGTTTTCTAATGATTGTAGGTTAGTATTTGAGGAGTTGAAGAAGAGATTGGTGACTGCACCCATCATTGTTGCACCTAACTGGGAGCAACCATTTGAACTCATGTGCGATGCAAGTGATTATGCTATAGGAGCAGTCTTGGGGCAGAGAAAAGATAAACTGATGCCCCGATTTACTATGCAAGCGGAACGCTTAGCGGTGCATAACTCAATCACACCGTGGTGGAAAAGGAGATGTTGGCTGTCGTCTTTGCATTCGACAAATTCAAGTCATCCTTGCTTGGCTCAAAATTTATTGTTTACACTAACCATGCAGCAATTAGGTACCTGATAGAAATGAAGGAGTCAAAGCCACGCTTGATTCGGTGAATTCTTCTATTACTAGAATTCGATCTGGAGATACGTGACAGAAAAGGGACAAAGAACCAAGTGGCTGATCACCTTTCAAGGTTGGAAGGAGCTGAAAAGAAGGTAGAGGTTGAGGATATAACAGAGACATTCCCGGATGAACAGTTACTAGCAATGCCAATGGAGGAAGCACCATGGTATGCTGACATGGCTAATTATTTAGCAAGTGGTATTGTACCTCATGAACTCTCCTCTATTCAAAAGAAAAAGTTCTTTCATGATTGTCGGTCTTAATATTGGGAAGAACCTCTATTGTTTAAAATCTGTGTAGATAACATGATCCGGCGGTGTATCCTTGAGAAATATCAAAATTCTGTTTTGCAGGCTTGTCATGCTTCACCATATGGTAGGAACTTTGAAGGAATTCGGACAGTAGCTAAGGTGTTGGAGTCGGGCTTGTACTGGCTAACCATGTTCAAGGATGCCCATTATTGGGTCAAAAGTTGCGATGAATGCCAAAGGAATGGCAACATATCTCGCACACATGAGATGTCAATGACCACAATTCAAGAGGTGGAGGTTTTTGACATGTGGGGGATCGACTTCATGGGGCCATTTGTTAGTTTGTATGGTAACAAGTACATATTGGTAGCAGTTGACTATGTCTCCAAGTGGGTCGAAGCAGTGGCTCTCACAACCAATGATGCTAAAGGGGTGACAGGCTTTCTGAAGAAGAACATCTTCATACGATTTGGCACCCTGAGAGCTATACTCAGTGATGGCGGAATAGATTTCTGCAATAGAGCGTTCGCACGGCTGTTGGAGAAGTATGGAGTTCGTCATAAGGTGACTACCCCATACCACCCACAGTCGAGCAGGCAAGTTGAAGTGTCCAATAGAGAGAGATTAAAAATGTCCTTACAAAAACAGTGAATGCAACAAGGGCTGACTGGGCAAGGAAGCTGGATGATGCATTATGAGCGTATCGTACAACCTTCAAAACTCCAATTGGTATGTCACCGTACAAATTGATGTTTGGAAAGGCATGCCAACTCCTGCTGGAGCTTGAGCACAAAGTAGTTTGGGCATTGCAGTTGAACTTGGACATGGAGACAACATGCACTAACAGAGTCACTGGGTTACATGAGCTAGAGGAATTCAGGTTCCAAGCATTTGAGAGTGCTAGATTATACAAAGAACGGATGAAGCTGATGCATGACAAGCACATCGTGGACCGAAACTTCAAAACCGGAGAGCTAGTATTGTTATACAACTCCAAACAGAGATTATTTTCGGGTAAGTTAAAGTCCCGATGGTCAGGACCTTTTAGAGTGGCGCAAATGTTCTCAAATGGAGCTTTCGAGATTGAATCAGAGGATCGGACGAATAGGTTCACAGTGAATGGTCAAAGGTTGAAACATGTGGAATGGCAAATGAGAAATGGGACATAGAGATAATCATGCTGGAAGAGCCCCAGTACGTGAATGAGGAGTGAGGCTCCAAGCCTGCATCGTGTCACGACGTTAAATCAGGCACTGAGTGGGAGGCAACCCATAATTGTTGTAATTCATTCGTGTATGTAACCATGAATATATGAAGAAAAAAAAGCTGGGCAGCACTGCGGTAGAACCGTAGTGAAAGGCAATAATTCTGCCTCAACTTTGTCCAACCCACCGTGATCGCGGTGAGAGGCGATGTTTCTGCCTCGTGCTATTTAACCCACCGCGGCCACGGTGGGACTGCGGTCGACCGCGGTGGGTACCAGGTAAGTCTTTTTTTTAATTTCTATTTTTTTCTTCTTTTTCTTCTTCTTATATTTTATAATTCTACCCCCCTAATACACCCAAACACCCGTCCCTCCCCTTCTTTATTTACTAATATCTCTCTCTCTATCTCTTTAACCGTTACACCTAAATCACTCACCTCTTCCTCTTCTTCTTCACTCCTCACACTCTCACTATCCCCACTCCTTCCCTTCGCTCTTATATCAAGGTATGTCTCCTCTCCCTTACCTCATCTTTTGTATTTTATTTTAGTTTTTTTATGTAGTTTCATGTTGTAATGGGGTAGTAGTTCTAGTGGAATTCTTTTTTTTGTTCTTTTTCTTTTGAATTGTCTTGGTGGGTGTTTGTTAAGGGATTCTGTATATAATGTGGTGGAGAGGTGTATATTATGGGTGTTGAACTACTTGTTAAGGGGTGTAATGGTATAGTACCACTTGTTATTTGGGGGTAGCATAGATGTATTCCTTTAGGCTATATGTGTGTGGAAATTGTCTTGCCTACAAGGTGTTTGTAGAATTGTCCCAATGGAGTTATAAGGGCTAATGTGACCTGGTTGTGGTCAAGTCTGAGTAACCACCCATAGTCACACATCTCACACCCTCACTGATAGGCATTTCTCTGTTTAATAATTAAAATGAATCCACCTAGGAAGAGACGCAACACTGGATCCTCCGTTAGTGGTCCGGGAAGCTCATCAAGAGGTAGGGGCAAGCTAGTGCGACACAATTTGACCGCTCTAGGTTTGTCTCCAAACCAGCGAAGGATAGATACAATGCAAAGGCATCTAAGAAATTGTTACATGAGGTGCATATTAACTGAGCAGCCTTAGAAGTGGAATGCCCGAATATCTTCCATGAGTTGAGGAGGTGTCAGCTGGACATATTTTTTGAGGAACCGGATGAGGCCAATATTCAGATGGTGAGGGAATTCTATGCTAACTGCCCGGAATATGAGAATGGGGTTGTTACTATGCGTAATATCCAGGTAAATGCGTCCATCGAGGCCATTTGTAGGGTGTACCGACTATCAATGTTCAGGGGAGAATCTGATGATTATCGTCTGTTTAGCCGAACAAGTGCCTTGTGGGAAACTCTTCTTGAGACTATCTGTGTACCTGACAACATACATATGGATAAAGCCCAGGATCACACTTAACCCCCAGTTTCTCAATTGGGAATCTAAGTGTTGGCTCACCATTATCAACAGTCGGTTGTTGCCCTCCAGCAATACGACCGATGTCAATCTACCACGGGCGTCAGTGATCTACTATTTCATGGCCCACAAGGATTTTGATGTGGCCAGGCTTCTCCATGACGAGATGCTCATTAGATCACCTGAGTTACTCAAAGGCTTCTACTTCCCTTCTCTAGTCACCAGGCTGTGCCGTCTAGCTAGGGTCCCTGAGGACCTTAGAGTTGATAGGAAATTGCCATTGAAAGCCCCGTTCTTTGCAAGAAAAATCAAAATTAGGGTAGAGCCGGTGGTGAATGTTGATAACTTGGATAATGAATCTGATGATGATGATGCTGACATAGCTGAGGTCCTACCACCTACGAGAGTTGAAGAGGTAGGCCCATCAAAGCCTCGCTGAAGTACCCGCTTGACAGCCCTGGAGCATGAAATGGCTGGTCTCCACACTTCTGTCACAGACTTGGGCACCAGAGTTGACACTTTGTCCACTCAGCAGGCGAAGTCGGAGAAGAAGATTATGGGATGACTTCGAGAGCTAGGACGAGAATGTCACCTTGATCCTTGCACCGTCTTTGATCAGGATTGATCTTCAGGGAAGTCCCCCTACCTTTCATTGCACTTTCTTTCTTGATATGGGGACATGCCATAATTTTAAGTATGGGGTGGGGGATGGTTGTTGTTGTTTGATGTTGTTGTAAATAGATTGTGTAACTTGTTGCTTTGTTTTTGATTGATTGGTATAGTAGGATCATGTAATTAAAATTTGACTTGGCCCAAAGATGGACACCTTTCGATGGGTTTGTTGAGGAACATAAGTCGAACAAAAAAAAAGAGAATATAAGGACTCTTCCTGATGAAGGATATTTGGAAACGGTTCTTGGGGGAATTTAGTTTAGAGAAAATACCAAAAAGATTTTTTTTAATTGGTGTAATAACTCCCCCTTGGTTTTTTCTTTAGGCCACGGTTCTTTTCTAAGGGTTTAGCTTGAACCGGGTGTAGGTAGTTTTTGTTTATTTTGTTTTTAGTTTGAGTTAGCACTAATGGGCTACGAGCTGAATTAGGATGAGAATACCTTGGCATTAATACACCTGAACACAATCGACACTATAGTGTAACGCCTAAGCTCAATGGTTGACTCTTGCTAAGTGCCTTAACGTTGTATATTTGTAACTGACTTGAACACTCAAAAGAGAATGTCTTGATAAATCAATCCGGAGTGAGTCATATGCCATGTGTGTGAGCTATACTGTATTCCATGCTTGACATTTGATACCTAGAACTTGCCCTGTGTGTTTGCAAAGTGAAATAGTAGCTTCATTCAGTCTTAGAAGTGACAAAGGCATTTCTCTGTAAGCTAGATATATAACATAAACCCACTTGAATGTAATACATCGTAGTTAACCCCGTTGAGCCTATAAGCCTATTTCTTTGGCAACGACATTGCGAACCTTACCCAATTGTTTGAATAGCCTTCTGTTTGAACCCTTTTACCTCCCATGAGCACTTGAATAGCCTTGACATATGCTTAAAGTGTGGGGGTGGTGGTTTGGTTTTGAGTGGAGCCAATGAAATAGAGGAAGGGTGCAGTTTTGAAGAATAAAAGAAGCGCCATGAAAACAATTGTGAACAAATGTAGTGGTTGATAAGCAGTAGCTTGATACAAATGCACCTAAAGGAATGGGATGTTATAAATAAATTGTGGGGAATGTCTGGTTGACATAAAAATGATATGGAATGTTAATGTGTTTTGTATTAAAAGTGCTTAGGGAGGTTAGTCACTATATCCAAATATATCCTACCCATCCCTTAGCCTACATTACAACCAAGTGAAGTCCTAATTGATCTTACACTGGATAGGCTTGATTAGTAGAGTATTACACTACGGGCAAGCCTATGATGCATCTTTGTGGTATGTGAATGTTCTTTTAGAGAGTGAGCGAATTTTGTCCATCTAAGTTCCTAATTGTTTTTAATCATATTATTTGTTGAACTACTCTCTTGTGTGATGTGAGGGCATGTGATTCACAAAGGAATGATAAGTCTTGACTTCTATAAAGAGTAGTTTGAGTAAGTGCGAATATTGCATGGTACGAGAGATTCAACTTCTGAGGCAAAGGTTATTCACTACTAGGTGCAACTTTGATAAATTGTTCAAGGTGTGAGTAGTTAAGGGAAAAGCGTATGGAAGGAACATTGATAGAGTGTGGTGGATTGCTAGAGGACTAGCAATGATTTAAGTGTGGAGTGTTGATATTAGGCTATATAGATGATATTTACACCTTAATATTGCCATGATTTATTGTTGTTTTATAGGCAAATTGATAACAAAATGCTCTAATTAGTGTTCTTTTGCTCCGCAGGGAATAATCTAAGTAAGGAAGCACTACAGAGTGTTTTGGAGTCAATAATGTGAAGAAAACGCCCAATCAAGAAGTACCCGAGCATGAAGAAGCAAAAAATGGACGGAGGTGAAATCCATCGCGACCGTGGTAGAACTGCAGCAGATCAATGCGCGAGGTAGAATGATCAGCGTTCACAACGGTTGTGCCGCAGTCTTGTCGCGGCCGCAGTGAACTGTTCAAATGCAGAAAGTTTGGGGACCAAAGTGTAATTCGGGGAAAACTTGTTCCAAACCCTTATAAACCTTAGAAGGTCGCCCAAAACAATTTTAAGCTTGTTTTTAGACTACTTTGAAGGCAAGAACAAGTGTGAGAAGATCAGCCAAACATTAGAGTTTTTCTATCTCCTTTATTTCTTGCAATTTTACATTATGAACAATTTAGAAGTTTTCTCTTATTTTGTTATGAGTAGCTAAACAATTATCTAGGGTTGATGGAACCAATTGCTGGTTGAAGTTTTGACTCAACTTGTTATAATCGAGCCGGATTAATTATATGATTGTTTAACTACATTTTGTATGGTGATTAATTGAATAGGCCCTTGATTAATCGTGTCTAATTACCTCGTATTGCTTGAGAAATAATATTAGGTTAGACTGCTGTTGAACAACACCACTTTTGGGTAATTGACGAGATTCATTACTTGAACTTAAAAGTGGGTTTAGAGATAACAAAATTTTGGTGGGATAATTTAGAGCTGCACATATTGTTAGCTAGAGTAGTTCGAGAGAATGCTCTAGTAGATTATTGTAGTTGATCGAGAGATAAGTACAATGACCTATAGCTCTTAATCCTCATAGAGTATTACGGCGAAATTACAGCAAAAGAGTCAAGGCCTAAACTAGCAATTGGGGAAATCACTGCCCTAGACCTTTTTACCATTGAATTATCTTTACTTTAGTTTATTGTTATTTCCAATATTATTTGAAGTAGTTAAACAAAAACCTAATATTGATTGATCAAAGCCTTGCATCTAGAAATTGGTCGAGTTGATAATAGCATTGCCAAAGAGTTGTAAGAGATAGGTTAGTTCTCTGAGGATTCGACTCCGGACTTAAAATCAGATTATATTTGCAACGACCACTTTGTCTTTTAAGAGGCATATTTGGACGTGATCATGTCACGTGTAGCCCCTCGTTGAGGAGTGTTTCTCAAACATTGCATGGGGTGATCCTATAGGATAAACAACCTAGGACCCCTCTTTACCCCAAAACTTCTCCGTGTTTCAAAGTTTTCTTTATAATTTGTTCAATCTTTATGTCACTACTTGACTTGTTCAAACGTGCTGTACTTATTTGATTCAACTATTTTTTATGGAATAATTTGTAAGTATAAGTTTGATTGGGACCCACAGTTATGGACCAAGAGGGGTGTCTAACACCTTCCCCTCGAGGTTATCTCGATCTCTTACCCTAATCTCTGGTAATGCAAACCAGCCCCCAAGAGTTAATAACCCTAGGTGTCCTAGCGAACCATAATCCGTTAGGTGGTGACTCTTAAAATACCCAATTTCCAAAAGGAAATGAGTCTTTGCACCCCATGGAATGTCTGAACCCGGACCTTCTCCGCAAGGCGGAAAAAAGGAGGCGCGACAGCATGGCGACTCTGTTGGGGAGATTTTTTAGGCTCTTACCATAACAAACTTGTTTTTACAAATTAGTCCAAGCATGTTTATCCCATACCCTGCTCCCTTATCTGAATCTAATTGTATATTTTTTCAAGCAATTATGATTCCTTTATTACCCTAAAAACTGACTTGTCTTTTTGTTTTCTTTTCCTTGTAACTGTCTTTTAATTATTTAAATGCTGTATTTATTTTTCCAATGTGAAAATACTTGCCTACATGTTATTAAATGCTATATAAATCATGCTCCACATCATATTCTACTCATGCGTCTCTAATCCTATAGCAACGCTTTAATGAGTGATTGCGCTCTTCCTATTTATTACCCTTAAATTTGAAAAGGCTTATTTGCGGTAAAATCAGTGGATCAGCGATGCAGTCGATGGTTCCGTGCCTTCCCCCTCAAGTTTTCCACTTGAGGGTACCAGTCTAAAACCTCATAGAAACCTTACTCTATTTTAATTGTGCATGTATTATAGTCAAACCTAGTTGGATCGGTTATGTTGTCCACATAATGATCCTTTAAGATAAGCCTCATCCAAAGTCCATCGGGTTTTTCATAATCCCAACGAACGCAATCACGTTCTGTGCATTAATTTGGAGGACTAAATGCTGATATATTGATCATAAATGTATAAATAGTCGAGTCCGGTAGGGGTAAGGCCTAACCCTTTTTTTTGCAGAAATGAGGCACGAGGTCCCCAGCTTCGGTATGGTTAGCACACCCTCACTCCTCTTGAACTAGTGGAGGAATCTTCCATCAGACGACCAAATCAATGAATGGAGAGAAAGGGCCGCTAAATCTAATGAGAAGCTGGAATATCTGGAATACAATTTGCTGGAATTGGAAGGAAAAGTAAGGAAGAGAGTCACCGACTGCCAGAATGCCGAGGGAAACGAAGGAGGACATTTAGCAAAGGCGTTCTTACTGATGAACCTGCGCGAACTGGAGGATTTGATCAATGAGAATATTCAACCTGAGGAAGGTCCTGGGACCAAATAGATTAGATTTACTTGTTTTTCTTAAAATGTAATAAGGCCAAGTGCCAATAATGACTTGTTTTTTCATTATGTTAGTATCATTTTTGGATTCGTCTACTTTTATGTTATAAAATGAAGCATTTATTGGCATTTGAAGTTCTTCAAATTTATTTGCCGCTAGGTCTACCTCGGGCATAACGAGGATCCTAAATTAGGATACAAGTTTATATCTCACACTAGGTGTTTAAATACTGTAAATATTTTAGAATCCCAACTAACTTGTTACCTTTTGTTTGTTTATTTTTACTATTATTATTCCCATACCCATAGGTTGGTTCATCCGTACTGGCCTCATCAGCATATCATTCCAGATCCAGAGGCCCTCCACCTCCTTATCCTCCAAGCAATACAAAGAGCAAAGGGAAAGCAAGGATGGACGACTTAAGTGGAATTCGAAAGGAAAATATAGAGAAAACGGAGACCTCCAATGGCTGTAGTACTCCAGCCCCGAATGACCTGGTTTTGAGACTTTAACAAAAGATACTAGAACTACAAGGAGAACTCGAGCAGGTCCGCAATTTGGCAAACTTGTCACTCACCCTCAATGTCCCTGATATCCACCAATAGAACACAAAGAACCCAACACCTCCTCAAAATACACAAAACCAATAGCCGCAAAATCCTACCATACCAAATCGGTACGCAACTCCACAACTAGATATCAATCCATTGCTGATACCAACTCCACCACAACAGCATCAACCAATCCCGTACCCACCAACCACCACTTACCACACTCCCCAAAATACACCTCTACTCATTCTAGATCCACAAAACTCCACCAATGACCATCACTATACCCAAGTTCCTGGCACCCATCAAAGCAACCCCATATACGTGGAAACTATACCGCATTCTACCTAGCCAATCTCATATGCGTCGGAACCCTCCAAATAGGACCTATTTATTAAGAACATTCTCAAGAAGTTAACAAGCCGAGTTCAACGTGTTGAAAGTTATAGAGGAATAGAAGGTTTGAATTATGAAGATCTGTGCATACAACCCGATGTGGAATTGCCAGAGGGGTACAAACCTCCCAAGTTCAAAATGTTTGATGGTACGGGTGATCCCAGGGTCCACCTAAGGACTTATTGTACGGGTTGGAAAAGATGAAAAGATTCGAATGAAGCTCTTTATAAGGAATATTACAGGGGACGAATTGTCTTGGTATATTAGCCAGAACTCCAAGAAATAGTCCAGTTGGGTGAGCATCGTGTCAAATTTCATGGACTGTGTCAGGTTCAACACAGAAAATGCACCCGATGTTTTCTACATTCAGAATCTCAAGAAGAAACCTACTAAGACCCTCCGTAAATATGATACTCATTGGAGGTCGGAAGCCGCTAAGATCATGCCCGCTTTGGACGAAGAACAGATGAATAATTTCTTCGTTAGATCACAGGATCCGCAATATTATGAAAGGTTAATTGTAAGGCCCCTAAAAATTTCGCTAAGTAATTTAGGATTTCGTGGTGTCATGTAGGCTTATTATAATATTTTTATATGCTATTAACATGGTGTACATCCATTGGATTTGGTAAATATATGTATAAGTCTTATGGTAAGTAATTTGGGGTCCAAGGAAAGGTCTAAGTCTAAGAAAAATTGAAAAAGTTCATAATAGGCTAAAATTCCCAATGAGCTTGTACTAGTCCATACTTTGAATGAGAATATCTAAATATTTATAAAGTTTTATGTGATGTATAACCTATAAAATTAAATTTCTTCGAGTCTAGTTTCCAACGCTTTAAACCGTTCGTCATTTGGACATTCCTACACAAAGTTATGATCAAATTACCAAAAGCTGGAAAAATGCGATTCTGCGGTGAAATGTTCGATCGCAAAAATAGCTCTGCGAACCGCAAAACTATTCTGCGATCGCAGAATGGTTGCAAAATGAAGCAGAACAACCCAATTCTGGGCACCAAGTTCTGCGACGCATCTGTGGCCCGCATACCCATTATGCGATGGATTTTGCGATCGCATACTTGATTTCGGAGGGCTAATTTCCCTATTTTTATAACCCGACCCCATTTTAACATATAGGATTTAGGGTTCATTTTGGGGTCATTTCTTACTGATTTTAGAGAGAGGTGAGAGCATTTTAGAGTGAGAAGGAGGAACCCAACATTTAAATCATCCAAATCTTGCATCAATCTTTAAGAATTAAAGAACCCAATCACAAGTTCTTCATCTAAGAGGTAAGATTCTATACCCTAGGTTTTAATTTTGAGTTTAGAGTATAAGATGGGTTATTGAGGTATGATTCTTGGGTGTATTAGTATTGTGTATAAATGCATGTAAAACTTAGGTTTATGGGAAGATTGTTTAATATAAATATGTAAAGATTTGGTTAGGGAATGAAGGAAAACCTTGTAAAAGAGATTTGAAATCAAGATGCTCAATTAGTATTTGATAAAATGCTCAAATGGGCTGAAACCATGAATACCCTCCTAATTTGTGTTCAATTTTGTTATGTCTTAAAGTAGATTGGGATTTCTAGAATTTACGGAACGTTGTAGTAACTTAAGGAAAGCTTAAACGAGGTATGTATGGCTAAGTTTAACTCTTGTAGAATCCCCTTGTTGTGACGAGTATACGGTATGTGTACCTTGTATGCAAATATCTGTATCGGTTGTCTTGGTTGATTTCCACACCACTAAGTTATATGTGATTGTGAGAAGTGATTTGATGTGCCTACCTTATTGTGTGCAAAGTTTGTAAAGGCTTGAGGATGCCGACATGGAAATATATGTTAACGAATGAAAGAGTGTTAATGTGTCCAAATGTGGGAATGTGTATAATGGCTAAAAACCTTGCGTGGTAAGTAATGAAAGAGGGTATTGTGAAATGACGTAAATAATGTGAACGATTTCGATAACACCTTGGACATGAATTACTGTTTGGTGACAGTTATGGTGCCTTGGCCCCAAATGTATGAATTGTTGAAATGAACTTATGTTTCCTTGAAATAATGGAAAGAAATCGTGATTGATGTAATCAAAACAACTGTGGCAATAACATATATGGCTTGTCATGGGAAATTATCATTGTGAATTAAATAGCGTATGAGCGGTTGAATATGATGGAAATGGTATTGATGGTTATGGAAATTTTTAGTGAATTGTTGTTGTTGTTCCTTGAGAGTTGTTGTTGTTGTTGTTCCTTGTGAATTGTTGTTGTTGTTGTTTGTGAATTGTGATTGTTCGGTGGGATCGGATTGCGTGCCACAACATGAAGTAATACGGTGTGGGTTGTGGTGATAAGGGTGGCCGAGGTAATAAGGGTGGAGAGTGATCAAAATCACTATTGAAATGAAAATATGAGAAAATTGGGAAACCATTGATGTGATAATGTTGAAGGGGAATAGGAGAGATTGTGAAACCTGTTTGGCTTTGATTGTTTCTTTCAGGTGCATTTGATCATTGATTCTATTGATGTCTGTTACTTGTGTGTTATTTACTTGGGGTAAAGTTTGTTCATACATACCAGTACAATTCAAATGTATTGACGTCCCTTTTGCCGGGGGCGCTACATTCGTGTTATGATTGTTGGTGGTTCTATAGCAGGTACTCCAGTCCACCGATAGTAGCACCTCCTCCACTTTCCGTCAGCTGTATTGGTGAGCCCCTTTCCTCTCGGGGCCCTGCGTGGCTCATGCCGCTTTTCTTGCAAGGCCTATTTTGGTATTTGTGTAAGGTATAGCCGGAGCCTTGTTGCCGGCATTTCCATATTATTCTTTAGTTGTATTTAGAGGCTCTGTAGACAGGTTGTAGGTAGTGTCGGGTATTGGAAATTAAAATAGAAATATTGATGTTTGGCAATGATGTATACAGCTTGTAACACCTTTAAAGTGGAGAATGAAGTTGCTAATGAAAATGAAATGAAAATCGTTAAAGATACGTTTATAGAATTTGATTAATGGAGTCCATCTCCTATTTATTCATGAGTTAGTTTGGGTAGAATGAGACCTAACAGGCTTGCTCGGTCGGGTTTACTCGGTTGAGCGCCGGTCGCGCTCCTCGGATTTTGGGGCGTGAAAAACTTGGTGTCAGAGCCTAAGGTTTTAAAGTATCCTAGAATATCTCGGAGTCGTGTCTAGTAGAGTCCTTCTTATCGGTATGTTGTCGACCACATCTATAAGTTGGAGGCTATTCAGACATTTAGGAATTTCACCCTTCTTTGATACTCCAATCGTGCTATAGAGCTCAAGTTAGGGAGATGATTTCCTCTCTAAGTCTTATTCTCAAGATTGGTAACCTTGATACCATTATCTGCGAATTTGAAGCATGTGAGGAGGGGTTGATCCCACCATTGAGTCCGAGTGGATTGCCCAAGGACTTGTTAGGAGAATGTATTGAGCTATGGATGGATTGGTAAAACATATCGCTAAGAGGGGAGTGTCCTTGTCCCTATTGATGTCTCTGCACCATTAGATCATGTGGTATATCAGTATGTTACCTACGTACGTTAGAGATGTAGAGTCAAGGGGTATTGATTAAGCTATTGCCTATCAACCTAACATCGTTAAGTGAGTCAAATCAGAATTTCTACTTATTGTGTATGTACATCCATATTGAAGAATTCTCACAAATATGGACTTAACAAGGTGTTGAATAACAAAATATTGCATGTATCGACTTTTTGAACGAGACACATTATTCGTGAATCCACTCTATTACAGATCCTCTTATTTACACTCTTGTGGAATTAAGTTCTATAATTGTTTCCTTAATGGAGTTATGACTCTAGGATTAATACTTCCGACTTGCATTTTCTAAATTCTTAACAAGGGACTATACCTGATGCATTTCTTACAGAATATTTTATTGAAATGGACAACATCTACTCGCTTGTGCCTATACATGCACCGTCGTAAAGTTTACCTATGTGGTGTCAAGTTCCATGCAAAGCATCCCAGTGTTGCAATCCTTCTTGCGCCACTCTTTTACTCAGCTGTGTATATGGCTTATATGGTTTGAACAGTCAATCTAATCTCTTGCGAACATCATCATGAAATCTTCTCACTGCCTAGTAACATAATAGCATACCATAACACCTCACATGAGTGCACGTCAATCGAAATGGTCACCATGGGTATAAAGTCTCTCTGAAAATTGAGATCCTCACATCTACATCATAGGAAGATCATGTGTCGCCATAACTTTCATATCCACTTGGGACATCCCGCAGTAAGTATCTCACTTTGTCCTAGTATTGTGGTTGCTCGTGGCATGGTCATATATTGCAGTTGGGAGTTAATATAGCAGAAGCATGTCCAGCTCATAACAAATCTTTACTTTCTCTTTACACCTTCATAGCATGTGTTCATTGTGTTCTTTAGTTAGTGAATTCATTGTGCTAGTTTCCCCACACTTGTTCGATAACCATGAGAGAACATATCCTTCTATGAGTCATCGTAACACTTTCTATCTCGTAAGGACCCTTACTAGGCTCTCCGTCAAGACCAAGCACACCTTTGGGGGTTATTATAGCACAACACATGTTTCTCATATTCTTTTGTATTTCATTAGTGTCACGACCCAGTTCACCCTCCATGAACATGCCGTGATGGCAACTAGTTCCTACAACTAGGTAAGCCTAACAATGCAAAAATTTAATATAACTTGCAGAATAATTAATTAAAAACTGAACATATGTAAAATGATGACTACATATAAGGCCGCTCAGCTTATACAACCCAAAAGAAATGCGGAAGTCTACAACTTAATCCCAAAACCCGAAAACTCACGGGTAACACAGGCTAAAAGAAATACTGTAAATGCTCTAATCTCCAAAATGTCTGCATCAAAAGTATAATAGAATCTAAACGCTACAGATAGAATAAGGAAGGAGACTCTTCGGTCTGCGTACACTGCAGATATACCTTAAAGTCTCCGCAAGATCTCTCCGCCTCGATGATAGTACGCCTGGGTGGAGGAACCTGGATCTGTACATGAAAAACATGTGCAGAAGGGCATGAGTACACCACAACGGTACTCAGTAAATGCCAAGCCTAATCTCGGTTGGGTAGTGACGCGGAAGGCCAGGGCCCTACTGAGATAAAACATAATAAATAATAAGATAACGGAACAGTTTAAATAAGGTCTACAGCGAGAATCTAAACTAGATAAACAAGTAAGAATAGTAGTAGAAAGCGGAGGTAACAACACAATGAATGCTGAACTCAACAAGGAATAATAGCCGGGGATCTCTTGGTATCCTCATCATATGCACCAGGAATATCTTGGTATCCCGAGGATCTCTTGGTATCCTCATCATATACTCTGGGGATCTCTTGGTATCCTCATCATATACACTGGGGATATCTTGGTATCCCGAGGATCTCTTGGTATCCTTATCATATACACTAGGGATCTCTTGGTATCCCGCACCCTCAATCCAGAATATATCAAGTACTGGGGGATCTCCCGGAAAGCCATCCTGTAGTCCCAAATTTAACACATAACAACAACTTATAATCTCAGACTAAATGCAAAAAAATCAGTACAAGTAGTAGTAATTTCTAGCCTAACATGCTTCACAGAGTACAAATAATACAGTTAAACAATTAAGCAAGTAAGTCAGCTAAACATGCTTCTCTAAGCTCGCACAGGTTAAAGCTTACAGTCTAAAATGAACAAGTAAACAGGAAATCTCAATTTAAATACTTCAAGTAGAAACGGGTTTACAACAATTAGCTCAAGTACGCACTCGTCACCTCAAGTACGAGGCACTCAGATATTCAAAGATCATGTCCTAAAGGGAAAGATTCCCCACACAAGGTTAGACAAGCCACTTACCTCGAACCGGCTCAATAATCAACTAGGAACCACGCCCTTGCCACGAGTATCCGACTCCAAATGGCCCAAATCTATTCAATTCAATTACATATCATAAATAATATTGCAAACAACTGATTCCACTATAAAAATTAAAGCTAGGGCACAAAAATTGGTAAAATGACCAAAACGCTCCTCAAGCCAACGTCTCAGAATCAAATAATTTTCATGTTTTTAGAACCCTCGTACTCTCACGAGTCTAACCATATAAAAATCTCCCAAATCGGAGGTCGAATGCCCCCTCAAAACCCAATAGTTTGGTCTATGAACTTTCACCCAATTTTCATTCGAAAATCTGAAATTTAAAGATGAAATCGTGATTAGATTAGTGGGTATCAAGCATAAAAGAGTAGAGAATCGTTACCCAACCGTTTCTCTTGAAAACCCCTCGAAATTTCTCCTAAATTCGAGCTAGAGCTTGAGCTTTGTTAAAAATGGAAAAAACCTCGTTTTTGAATGTTAAGTACTGTTCAGGAGTTTAAAGCATCGCGAACGCGGAGGGTTAGTCGCGTTTGCGAAGAAGAAATTATTAGCTGGCCAAAATTCCCTTCGCGATCACGAAGGGAGGAGTGCGAACGCGAAGGCCTAGGGTCTCAACCTATGCGAACGCGATGTAAGGGAATGCGAATGCATTGAAGGAAAAATGAAAGGGCCAAAAATTGCCCTATGCGAATGCGATGGGGAAGATGCTGAAGCAATGCGAACGCGGGGTGGGTACGGGAACGCGTATAAGAAAAATTGGCCCCCTCCAGGATTACGCTACGCGAACACGTGAGAAGGGCCCATGAATGCGAAGGAGGAGTAAAACAACCTACGCGAACGCGATCGAGGATCTACGAACGCGAAGAAGGAAAATCAAACCTGCAATAGCTGAGAATTTTTCTGCAATTTTTCAAACACTAAAATGCCCTGTTGAGCATCCGAAACACACCCGAGGCCCCCGGGACCTCAACCAAACCTACAGACATATTCCATAACATCATTCAAACTTGTTCCAATCCTTAAACCACCTGAAACAATGCCGAAAACACGAATTAATCAAAGATTCAAGCCTAAGAACTTCAAATTCCAACAAAACACACTTTCGATCAAAAACCTAACCAAACATGTCCAATTGACCTGAAATTTTGCGCATACATCCCAATTGACATGACAGAGCTACTGCAACTTCCAGAATTCCATTCCGACTCTTGGGTAAAAAACTCACTATCGGAGTGAAAACTTCAAAAATTCAAACTTTGGCATTTCAAGCCTAAATGAGCTACGAACCTCCAAAATACATTCCGAACACGCTCCCAACCTCGAAATCACCTAACGGAGCTAACAGAACCATCGAATTTCCATTACGAGGTCGTCTTCACACTGTTCCGACTACGGACCATTTTTCCAACACTTAAGCTCTCATTTAGGGACTAAGTGTCCCAAAGCACTCCGAATCCTAACACCGAATGTCCCGACAAACCAAAATAGCATAAATGAACTTAGCGAAAGCAGTTAATGGGAAAATCGGGGCATAAATTCCAAAAACAACTGGCCGGGTCGTTACATCCTCCTGCACTTAAACACTCGTTCATCCTCGAACGAGCATAGAGAACATACCTGAAGTAGTGAAAAGATGAGGGTACTGGCTGTGCATATCCTGCTCGGTCTCCCAAGTCGCCTCCTTGGCCGGGTGACCCCGCCACTGAACCTTTACCGAAGCAATGTTCTTTGACCTCAACTTTCTGATCTGCATGTCCAGAATAGCCACTGGCTCCTCAACATAGGATAGATCCTTGTCCAACTGGACTGAACTGACATCCAACACGTGCGACGGATCACCGTGGTACCTCCGGAGCATCGAAACATGAAATACCGGATGAACTTCGGCTAGGCTGGGAGGCAAGGCAAGCTCATAAGCAACCTCCCCAACTCGCCTCAAGATCTCAAAAGGGCCAATAAACCTCGGACTCAACTTTCCTTTCTTTCCAAACCTCATAACGCCTTTCATAGGCGAGACCCGAAGCAGAACCCGCTCAACAACCATATATGAAATATCACGAACCTTCCTGTCCGTGTAACTCTTCTGTCTGGACTGGGCTGTACAGAGTCTATCCTGGATCACCTTAACCTTCTCTAATACATCCTGAACCATCTCTGTGCCCAGTAGCCTGGCCTCACCCGGCTCAAACCAACCCACCGGAGATCTACACCTCCTACCATATAAAGCCTCATACGGCGCCATATGAATGCTGGACTAATAACTGTTGTTATAAGCAAACTCCGCCAATGGCAAAAAATGATCCCAAGACCCTCCAAATTCAATCACACATGCACGGAGCATATCCTCAAGAATCTGAATGGTGCGCTCTGATTGTCCGTCCGTCTGGGGGTGAAACGCTGTGCTCAACTCCACCCGAGTGCCTAACTCCTGCTGCATGTCTCTCCAGAACCGCGATCTAAACTGGGTACCTCTATCTGAAATGATAGAAATTGGAATACCATGCAAACGGACGATCTCCCTGATATAAATCTCTGCCAACCGCTCCGATGAATAAGTGGTACACATAGGAATGAAATGAGCAGACTTGGTCAGCCAATCCACAATGACCCAAATGGAATCAAACTTCTTCAAGGTCCGTGGGAGTCCAGATACAAAGTCCATGGTGATATGCTCCCATTTCCACTCCGGAATCTCTATCTGTTAAAGCAACCCACCCGGGCGCTGGTGCTCACACTTCACCTACTGGCAGTTGAGGCATCTAAACACTTAACCAACTATATCTTTCTTCATCCGCCTCCACCAATAGTGCTGCCTCAAGTCCTGATACATCTTCGCAGCACCCGGATGGATGGAATACCGCAAACTATGGGCCTCTGCTAGAATCAACTCTCGAAGACCATCAACATTGGGCACAGAAATCCGGCCCTGCATCCTCAATACTCCGTCATCTCCAATGGTCACATATCGGGCATCTCCACACCAAACCTTGTCCTGAAGGACAAGTAAATGAGGGTCGTCATACTGCCGCTCCCTGATACGGTCAAATAGGGAAGACCGGGAAACCACACAGGCTAGAACCCGACTGGGCTCCGAAAGATCCAATCTCACAAACTGACTGGCTAAGGCCTGAACATCCATCGCCATAGGCCTCTCTGAAGCTGGTAAATATTCCAAACTACCTAGACTCTCTACTTGGCGACTCAAGGCATCCGCCACCACATTGGCCTTACCGGGGTGATACAGAATAGTGATATCATAATCCTTCAACAACTCTAACCATCTCCTCTGACGCATATTCAAGTCCTTCTGCTTGAGTAAGTGTTGCAAACTCTGATGGTCAGTATAGATCTCACAAGGCACTCCGTACAAATAGTGACGCTAGATCTTCAAGGCATGTACAATAGCAGCTAACTCAAGGTGGTGAATAGGGTAATTCTTTTCATGTATCTTCAACTGTCAGGACGCGTAGGCAATCACCCTACGTCCTGCATCAACACTGCTCCAAGGCCAACTCTCGAGGCGTCATAATAGACAGTATAAGACCCCGAACCGGTAGTCAACATCAAGATAGGGGCTGTAGTCAAAGCTGTCTTGAGCTTCTGAAAGCTCGCCTCGCACTCCTCTGTCCACTGAAAAGGGGCACCCTTCTAGGTCAATCTAGTCATAGGGTCTGCAATCGATAAAAATCCCTCCACGAAGTGACGATAATAACCCACCAAGCCAAGGAAACTGCGAATCTCTATAGCTGAGGAGGGCATGAGCCAACTTTGCATAGCCTCCACCTTCCTCGGATCCACCCGAATACCCTCACTCGAAATCACATGGCCTAAGAATGCCACAGAACTCAGCCAAAACTCATATTTTGAGAACTTTGAATATAATTTCTTTTCCCTCAAGGTCTGAAGCACGGTCCTCAAGTGCTTCTCATGATCTTCCCGACTCCGGGAATATACCAGTATATCATCAATAAAAACAATAACGAAAGAGTCAAGATGTGGCCTGAATACACTGTGCATCGAATGCATGAAAGCCGCTGGGGCATTGGTCAGCCCAAATGACATAACAAGGAACTCGTAATGACCATACCGAGTCCTGAAGGCAGTCTTTGGGATATCTGGCTCCCGAATCTTCAATTGATGGTACCCTGAGCGCAAGTCAATTATAGAAAACAGCTGTGCACCCTGTTCAAAGAGATCATTAATACGAGGCAAAAGATAACGGTTCTTCACTGTAACCTTGTTCAGCTGGCGATAATCAATACACATACGCATAGAACCATCCTTCTTCTTCACAAACAAGACAGGAGCACCCCACGGTGAAACACTGGGTCGAATAAAACCTTTACCGAGCAATTCCTGCAACTGATCCTTCAACTCTTTCAACTTAGGAGGAGTCATGCGATACGGAGGAATGGATATGGGCTGAGTGCCCGGCAATAGATCAATGCCAAAATCAATGTCTCTATCGGGCAGCATGCCCGGAAGATCAACTGGAAAAACATCGGGATAATCCCGTACCACTGGGACTAAGTCAACAGAAGGGGTATCAACACTGACATCTCTCACATAAGCTAAATACGCAGCACACCCCTTCTCAACCATACCTGAGCTTTAAGAAGAGAGATAACTCTACTGGGAGTGTGATCTAAAGTACCACTCCACTCAATACGCGGAATACCTGGCATAGCCAGCATCACGGTCTTGGCGTGACAATCAAGAATAGAAAAATGGGGTGACAACCAGTCCATGCCCAAAATAATGTCAAAATCCACCATACCGAGTAACAATAAATCTGCTCTGGTTTCAAAACCATGAATAGTGATCAAACATGACCGATAATTGCGGTCCACAACACGAGGATCTCCCACAGGAGTAGAAACATAAATGGGAGCACTTAAAGAATCCTGAGGCACACCCAAATGCGGAGCAAAGTAAGAAGACATAGAAGAATAAGTAGAGCCAGGATCGAATAGAACCGATGCCTCTCTGTGACAAACTTGTATAATACCAGTGATGACAGAATCGGAGGCAACAACCTCGGTACGAGCAGGAATAGCATAATATCTGGCCTGGCCTCTCTCTCGAGAGCGACCTCTACCTCCCCGACCTCCGCCCTTAGCTGGTTGGGCAGATGGGGTAGCAGCGGGAGCTGTGATCATAGCCTGAGAACTCTGAGGAGCACACTGTGGCTGAGCAATCTGTGGAGGTGCACTCCTCCCAAGTCTAGGGCAATCCCTCACCATATGACGGGTGTCACCACACTCAAAACAAGCTCTGGGAGGACGCGGTGGCTGTGACTGGCTGGGGCTAGGCCTGCTGGACTGACCTCTCTAAGTGCCCCGCGCAGGAGGCGCGCTACAAACTGGAGGCACACAATAAGGCTCCTGAGGTGCAGGCGGAGCTAGAGTACTGCCGGCTGCTGGTAAAGCTGAATGTATAGGGCGGCCAGAATAATCTCTACCATAATGACCTGTTGATGGGGTACGGGCACCATAGTAGTGACCCGACTCTCGAGACCTCTTAGCCTCCCTCTCCCTTCGCTCCCTGGTGAGCATACCCTCAATCCTCCTAGCAATGCTCACTACCTGCTGGTAAGGAATATCCATCTCCAACTCTCGAGCCATACTAGACCTGATGGGAGGGATAAGGCCCTCGATGAACCTGCGAACTCTCTCCCGAACTGTGGCAACCAAGGCCGGTGCATGCCTGGCCAACCTGGTATAACGGATGGCATACTCTGAAACTGTCATAGCACCCTGGCGCAAGTGCTCAAACTCTGCGTGCCATGAATCCTTGATGCTCTGGGGAACAAACTCTCTCATAAGCATGCCTGAGAACTGGGTCCAAGTCAGTGAAGCAGTCTCAACTGGACTATCTAACTCATAAGTACGCCACCAATCATAGGCGGCTCCCCGATGCTGAAAGGTGGCGAAAGAAACCCCGCTGGACTCCACTATGCCCATAGTGCGAAGAATGTGATGACACTCCTCCAAAAATCCCAAGGAATCATCTGATGCTAAGCCACTAAATGCTGGGGGATCATATTTCTTGAACCTCTCTAGTCTACGCTACTCGTCCTCTAAAGCAGCTGACCCATCCTCTTGCTGAACTGGTGCTGCAGGCGGTGCAGGAATAATCTCCGGGGCCTGCTCAACCTGCATTCGCTGCTTAGGAGTACGGACAGTGGGAGTCTGTGCTCCTCCCCCGGCCTGGGATGTGGCTGCAGCAAGGGGAAGCAACCCTGCCGGAGCTAAGGTGGTGTACATACTCATGAACTGAGCCAAAGTCTCCTAGAGCGCTGGAGTAGTAGTGGCAGTCGTAGGTGTACCCGGTGCCTGGGCTCCGACTGGATCTGCTGGTGGAACCTCGGCGACAACTCGTGCAGGTGCTCTGGCTGTACCGCGTGCTCGTCCTCGACCTCTACCCCGACCCCGGCCTCTGACGGCTGCAGCAGGGGGCGCGGGTGCCTGGTCATCTCTTGTAGCACGTGTCCTCACCATCTGTGAGAGAATAGAAGACAGAAGTTTAGAATTGATGTCAAAATATCGCACGACAAGGAATTCAAATGAATTGAAGATTTTCCTAAACAGTTACATAGCCTCTCATAGATAAATATAGACGTCTCCGTACCGATCAACGAGACTCTAATAAACCAGCCCGTGTTCCGTGACTCCTGTGAACCTAGAGCTCTGATACCAACTTGTCACGACCCCAGTTCACCCTCCATGAACATGCCGTGATGGCACCTAGTTCCTACAACTAGGTAAGCCTAACAATGCGGAAATTTAATATAACTTGCAGAACAATTAACTAAAAACTGAACATATGTAAAATGATAACCGCATATAAGGCCGCTCGGCCTATACAACCCAAAAGAAATGAAGAAGTCTACAACTCAATCCCAAAACCCGGAAACTCACGGGCAACACAGGCTAAAAGAAATACTGTAAATGCTCTAATCTCCAGAATGTCTACATCAAAAGTATGATAGAATCTAAACGCTACAGATAGAATAAGAAAGGAGACTCTTCGGTCTGTGGACACTGCAGATATACCTTGAAGTTTCCGCTAGATCTCTCCGCCTTGATGATAGTATGCCTGGGTGGAGGAACGTGGATCTGCACATGAAAAACATGCGCAGAAGGGCATGAGTACACCATGACGGTACTCAGTAAGTGACAAACCTAACCTCGGTTGGGTAGTGACGAGGAAGGCCAGGGCCCTACTGAGATAAAACATAATAAATAAAAAAATGAAAAAAATGAAAAAAATGGAAATGTTTTGTTTTTAATAGTTTGTTTTACTAAAAGCAAAGGAAAAATAGAAAAAATATCTTTATTTTTGAAAATTGTTCGCAGAAAAAGAAAAGAAAAAAGAGTCTTTATTTTAGTTTGGAAAAAATAGGTTGTTTTATTATTTGTTGAAAATGAAAAAAGGAAAAAAGAGAGTCGTTATTTTGTCTTGTTTTCAAAAAATAGAAAAGGAAAATAGTTTGTCTTGCCATGAAAAATGAAAATGAAAAAAAAAGTCTTGTTTTTTTTAAATAGTTTTTTTTTGTTTATTTTATTTGTTTATGAAATGCAAAAAAATGAAAATGAAAAAGAGTCTTGCTTTTGAAAGTAGTTTTGTTATGAAATGCCAAAAATAAAATTAAAAAAAAAAAGAGTCTTGTTTTTTTTAAAAATAGCTTTTTTAGTTTACTTTATTTGTTTATGAAATGCAAAAAAAAAAAAAAAAAAA
>MU697261.1:3894-20355 GCA_026770625.1 Nicotiana glauca | reverse complement strand
TTGGGTGTATTAGTATTGTGTATACATGCATGTACAACTTAGGTTTATGGGAAGATTGTTTAACATAAATAAGTAAAGATTTGGTTGGGGAATGAAGGAAAACCTTGTAAAAGAGATTTGAAATCAAGATGCTCAATTAGTATTTGATAAAATGTTCAAATGGGCTGAAACCATGAATACCCTCCTAATTTGTATTCAATTTTGTTATGTCTCAAAGTAGATTGGGATTGCTAGAATTTTCGGAACGTTGTAGTAACTTAAGGAAAGCTTAAACAAGGTATGTATGGCTAACTTTAACTCTTGTAGAATTCCCTTGTTGTGACGAGCATACGGTACGTGTACCTTGTATGAAAATATGTGTATTGGTTGTCTTAGTTGATTTCCACACCACAAAGTTATATGTGATTGTGAGAAGTGATTTGATGTGCCTACCTTATTATGTGCAAAGTTTGTAAAGGCTTGAGCATGCCGACATGGAAGTATGTGTTAACGAATGAAAGAATGTTAATGTGTCCAAATGTGGAAATGTGTATAATGGCTAAAAACCCTGCGTGGTAAGTAATGAAAGAGGGTATTGTGAAATGACATAAATAATGTGAACGATTATGACAACACATTGTACATGAATTACTGCTTGGTGACAGTTATGGTTTCTTGGGCCCAAATGTATGAATTGTTGAAATGAACTTGTGTTTCCTTGAAATGATGGAAAGAAATCATGATTGATGCAATCGAAACAACTGTGGTAATAACATATATGGCTTGTCATTGGAAATTATCGTTGTGACTTAAATGGCATATGAGCGAGTGAATATGATGTTAATGGTATTGATGGTTATGGAAATTCTTAGTGAATTGTTGTTGTTGTTGTTGTTCCTTGTGAATTGTTATTGTTGTTGTTGTTCCTTGTGAATTGTTGTTGTTGTTGTTGTTTGTGAATTGTGATTGTTCGGTAGTATCGGGTTGCACGCCTCAACATGAAGTAATAAGGTGTGGGTTGTGGTGATAAGGGTGGCCGAGGTAATAAGGGTGGCCGAGGTAATAAGGGTGGAAAGTGATCGAAATCACTATTAAAATGAAAATATGAGAAAATTGTGAAACTATTGATGTGATAATGTTGAAGGGGAAAAGGAGAGATTGTGAAACTTCTTTGGCTTTGATTGTTTCTTTCACGTGCATTTGATCGTTGATTCTATTGATGTCTATTACTTGTGTGTTATTTGATTTTACTTGGGGTAAAGTTTGTTCATACATACCAGTACAATTCAAATGTACTGACGTCCCTTTTGCCGGGGGTGCTACATTCGTGTTATGATTGTAGGTGATTCTATAGCAGGTACTCCAGTCCACCGACAGTAGCACCTCCTCCATTTTCCTCCAGTTGTATTGGTGAGCCCCTTTCCTCTCGGGGCCCTGCGTGGCTCATGCCGCTTTTCTTCCAGAGCCTATTTTGGTATTTGTGTCAGGTATAGACGGAGCCTTGTTGCCGGCATTTCCATATTATTCTTTAGTTGTATTTAGAGGCTCCGTACAGGTTGTAGGTAGTGTCGGGTATTGGAAATTAAAATAGAAATATTGATGTTTGGCAATGATGTATACAACTTGTAACACCTTTAAAGTGGCGAATGAAGTTGCTAATGAAAATAAAATGGAAATCGTTAACGATATGTTTATAGAATTTGATTAATGGAGTCCATCTCCTATTTATTCATGAGTTAGTTTGGGTAGAATGAGACCTAACAGGCTTGCTCGGTCGGTTTACTCGGTTGAGCACCGGTCGCGCTCCTCGGATTTTGGGGCATGACATTGATGGTTATCGAAAATCACAAATTCTCTGATATCATCAAACTCGGGGAAAGGATCGAAGAAGGAATCAAGAGCGGAATGGTAACAAATTTCAAGGCACTACAAGCCACAAACAAGGTACTCCAATCTGGTTGCATATCGAAGAAAAGAGAGGTTGGGGAAATAATGGTGTCCCAAGGCCCAAAAACTCCACTCACCTACCAAACACTTCTACCCGCATACCAAATACCTCCACCGACATACCAAGCACCTCCACTTACATACCGAGCATCTCCACCCACATACCAAGCATCACCATCTACATATCAAACCTCATCTCCCAGATATTCTCAACAGCCATTGTATATCACCCCTATAATTCTCAATCATCCCACTTCCAATCACTTCCAAATCGCCAAAATTATCCAAGACCAAGACCCAATTTCGACCGCAAGCCACCCAGAAAATACACCGCCATTGCTGAGCCCATCGACCAATTGTATGAAAGATTAAAGGCCGAAGGTTACATCACTCCTATTCCCCCTGTGGCGCTTGAAAATCCATCTTAATGGGCAAATCCGAACAAAACCTGTTCATACAACTCCGATATGAAAGGGCACACCACCGCTAAGTGCTGAACATTGAAGGATAAGATCCAGACACTCATTGATATCAAGGTCATCCAAGCAAAGGAAGCCGCACCAAATGTTCACAACAATCCCCTCCCCTATCACAGGGGTGACGGTGTACATGTCATAGAAACAAATGAAGAATGGGGCCTTGAGAGATCGATCGGGCTTATCCGAGAAGGAGATGGATTTAAGTTTGCAGTTACACTCACTCCTATTGTGGTTCATACATTAGCACCTATTGACGTTGAGGTAACTGCATTAGTTCCATTCGAGGTGGAAGTAGCTCCGCCCATAGCCACCTCTGCTCCACTTGAAGTAGAAGTGGTCGCGCCTTTTACTGTGATGGTGTCAACCACACCCCCATTCAATTCAAAGGCAATACCTTGGGATCATGTCGCCGAGGCTCGATGAAAAGGGAAGACTAAAGTTGAGGAATCTGATGCCGCACAAGGGATGACTAGAACTGGAAGAGTCTATACACCTGAACACCTGGGAGGTTTAAGTAAGGATGCCACTGCTAGACAGCCTATCATTGAGACCGGAATGGATGACTTGTGGAGGAAAGAATAGGCGAAAGAGTATTCTGTTATTGATCATTTGAACAAAGTCCATGCTTAGATATTTGTCCTATCACTGCTACAGAATTCAGAGGCACACAAGAACGCCTTGACGAAGGTACTGAGCAAAGCTTATGTACCCAATAATATCACTTGGGGAGAAATGGCCAACATGGTCAGATAGGTGCTGGAGAGCCTGATAATAGGCTAGGTCTAGGTGATTTGGCGATTGTTTATGCTCCCGATTGATTATGTTTCAATGTCATAATATGGTTAAATGATGAAAAATGGGCTCTAATTGTGAATTTTACACATTGCAGGATGGTGAGCCTATATGATGCCTTAAAGTTGTGATTGGCGCTACATTGGAGCAAGAATGACCCCTCGAAGCTGAGTGCGCGCAAATACTAGACAAAGAATTGAAGAAAAAATGGCCTGAACTAGAGCGAGCTCTAGCGCGAGCAGTAGCGTGATCGCGCTAGCCTAGATGCGGGAGGCAGAATGTTAGTCGACTAGCGCGATCACTAGCGTTCACGCTAGTCCCAATTTCGGAAAAGATTTGATAGGGGAAAAATTGGAAATCTGGAGGAAATTTCACTTAACCTATATAAAGTCAAGCTCGCCCAAGGATTAGATATCAAGGTTTTCATAGTTTAATGCAAGAAACAGAGAGGCAAGAGGCAAGAGGCAAGGAGGAAAATCCAACATTAAGTTCTTCTTTTCTTTTTCTTGTTTTTATGTTTTGAATGAAAGTAAATATTATTGAGATGAACACTACTATGAGTGGCTAAAACTTATTGTTCTAGGGTCATGGGTGAAACATGATTGTTGTTGTTCAGAGTTTAATTTAACAAAGTTGGTTTAATCATATCGGGTTATTTATTTAATTCTGTTCTCAATTATTTTGCTGTATAGCTAATAGTGGAATACTATCTACAAATCTATAGTTGAACTCGAAAGTGGGAACTTTGGATTGCATATAGAATTAAATAGAGCAAGTTCTTGAATTTGGGCATCGGGGGACGGATTCGCAATTAGGATAGACATATACCTAATTGCCTTGCTTGGTTGAAATACAGGATTTATACATGCATTCTTGTTAATTTTAATTCCATAGACATATAGGCATTAAGTTAACTTGAATAGGCGAGTAAGGAGTCGACAAATTCTTATGAGAAATATTAACCTTGTCAATCAACAACCCATATACATCAATTAGTTATTTTAAGTCAGGAACGCAACATGATTGTTAACCTGCCCGTGACCTTGGAATATTCTCTCCTACCGATTGTCATTCGAAATTGCTATTTGTTTGGTTGGTTATTTTAGTTAGTTCATTAATTGATATTTTTAGGTAATAAATTAAAGATGAATATCTTTTATGAAGAATGTCTTGGATCAATAAGTCAATTGAGTTTAAATCAGTCAAAATTTAATCACAAGTCTTCGTGGGAACGATACTCTACTCACTACTTTATTACTTGACGATCACGTGCACTTGTGTGAGTGTTTTGATCGCAACAAGTTTTTGGCACCGTTGTCGGGGACTTAGAAATTAGCTACTTGACTGAGTTAAGAATTTATTAGCTATTTGTTCAAGCTTTAATTTTCAGTTTACCTTGTTTGTGTTAACACAGGCTCTTCTCTTGAATGCGGAGGAGTAGAAGCACAAATACTTCCCCTTGATCCTGAGATTAAACGAACACTTCATAGAGTAAGGAGGGAAGTAGACGCAAGAACCAGCATTGAGTTGGACATAGTAGTCCAACCACAGCCAATAGAGATGGCAGGGAATAAGGAATGCGCGGTGATTGAAGCCGCAAGGCCCAGTCTTGCTAACATGACTCAGGCTATTGTGAATCCTGATATCACATGGCACTTTGAACTCAAACAATACATGGTGCAGCTGATCCAGTCCACAGTGCAATATGTGGGTCTATCTCATGAAGACCCGCAGAGGCACATTCAGAATTTCTTGGAAATTACGGACACTTACAATTATCCGAATGTTTCTAAGGACTATGTCAGGCTGACACTTTTCCCCTTTTCACTGCTTGGGGATGCTAAGGAGTGGTTGCAGAAGAAACCCGCAAACTCAATCCACACTTGGGATGATCTAGCAAGGAAATTCTTAATCAAGTTTTTCCCCACTAAGAAAACAAAGATATTGAGGAGTCAAATTCTTGGGTTCGAACAACGAGATGGTGAGACACTTCGTCAAGCATGGGAAAGGTACAAGAAGATGCTCAGAGACTATCCATATCATTGTCAAACTGATGAGGTATTGGGTCACACTTTTGTGGATGGGTTAGAAGATGCATCAAAGATGAATCTTGATTCATCTTGTAGGGGTAGTTGCATGGCCAGACCGTATTGTGAAATCCAAATCTTTCTGAATAACTTCACTGCTAATGATCATAATTGGAAAGGTGAGGGTGATTCACGAAAGACAATTAAGCAAAAATTAGCTAGATTACTTGAGCTCGACGACTTGTCAGCCATGAGAGCCGATATTGCAAAGTTGGCCAATCAGATGACTAGGATGACAATGCAGCAACCACAAACAATGCAACATGTACAACAAATGGATATTTGCTGTGAATTATGTGGTGATAATCATATGAGTGACATGTGTCCCATGAATCCAGAATCCATCTATTATGTGGGGCAGCAGAACAGAGGTCCAACAAATCAGCATGCACAATACGAAAATTCTTACAATCCAAAATGGAAAAATCACCCCAACTTCTCATGGGGTAGAAATCAGTAGAATCAAAATTAGTATAGACCCCAAGGGAGTTTCAATTAGCCTCAGAAGCCACCTCAACAAATGGAAGATAGTACAAATGATTTGCTAAAGAAGTTGTTGATTGACAATCAATAGCTCAGGACCGACTTCAGAAATCTTGAAAGGCAAATAGGGCAGTTAGCAACGAACCAAAAAACTAGACCTTCAGGCGCTCTCCCCAGTGATATAGAAAAGAACCCTCAAGTGAATGCAATTACACTCAGAAACGGGAGGGAGCTATAGGAAACGCCAAAGAAAAGGAAAGATAAGCCCATACCCGAGGGGGAGTTAATCCCTAAAGAGACGTAGGAGCCAAAGAATGCTGCTGTAATTCCAGAGCCAGTGGAGACTCCAAGGCCTCCACCACCTTTCCCCAGAGATTGCAGAAGAAAAATGATGATCGCATGTTCGGCAAATTTCTCTTCATGTTGAGCCAGGTTCAATTAAATATTCCACTCGTTGATGTACTGCGTGAAATTCCAAAGTAGGCTAAGTACATAAAAGATATAGTGGCTCATAAGAGAAGATTGACTGAATTTGAGACAGTTGCACTTACTGAGGAGTGCACTTCAAGGGTCCAGAACAAGCTTCCTCAAAAGCTTAAGGATCCTGGCAGCTTCACCATTCCTGTGCGCATTGGTAATATTGATATGGGTCATGCTTTTTGCGATTTGGGGGAAAGCATAAATCTGATGCCCTTATCCTTGTTTAAGCAGTTAGGCTTGGGAGCTCCAGGGCCAACTACTGTGATGTTGTAGCTGGCTGATAGGTCAATAGCACACCCTGAGGGGGTAATTGAAGATGTGTTGCTGCAAATTGGGAAATTTATCTTCCCGGCGAACTTCATTATCCTAGATTATGAGGCTGATGAACTGGTTCCAATCATATTAGGGCGACCTCTCTTGGCTATTGGTGATGCCATTATCAAAGTTAAAGGTGGATAACGAGGAAAGAGTCTTTAATGCCTACAAAGAAATCCAACTTCCCCGCCACTATGAGGATCTCTCCATGATATCTGTTGTTGAGGCAGATGAGCAGATTCTTGACACGAGTGTATAACTAGACAATTCTCTAGAGAAAGCACCCATGTTGTTCGAAAGCTTGGGAGTTGATGATGAGGTTGAAGAGATGATGCACATCCTAGATACATGCTGTGCCTACATGCAGGGGATACACCCATTTGAGCCTTTGAACATGCCAGATGGGCCGCCTCCAAAACCATCAATTGAGGAAGCTCCAAAATTGGAGCTTAAACCCCTACCACCTTATCTTCAATTTGCTTATTTGGATGACTCTGACACTTTACCCATTATTGTTTCTTCTGAATTGTCTAAATTATAGGAAGAGAAGCTGTTGATAGTGCTACGTGAGCACAAGCGAGCACTTGGGTGGACAATGTCTGACATTAACGGCACTAGTCCAGCTTTCTGCATGCATAAAATCCTCATGGAGGATGGACACAAGCCAAGTGTAGAGCAACAACGCTGACTAAATCCAATCATAAAAGAAGTGGTAAGAAAGGAAGTGATTAAGTGGCTTGATACAGGTATTGTATTTCCAATCTCAGATAGCAAATGGGTAAGCCCCGTTCAATGTGTACCTAAGAAGGGGGGATGACTGTGGTTGTTAACGAAAATAATGATTTGATTCCCACAAGAACTATTACTGTGTGGAGGATTTGTATAGATTACAGAAAATTGAATAATGCCACCCGAAAGGACCACTTCCCTCTCCCCTTTATTGACCAAATTCCTGATAGATTAGCTGGCCAGGAATACTATTATTTACTAGATGGTTACTCTGGGTATAATCAGATTGCTATAGCCCAGAGGACCAAGAGAAAACCATATTTACGTGTCCGTATGGCACGTATGCATTCAAGAGAATGCCCTTTGGTCTCTGTATTGCACCTGCAACTTTTCAAAGGTGTATGATGGCTATTTTTACTGATATGGTTGAAAGATTTGTAGAAGTATTCATGGATGATTTTTCCGTGTTTGGGTGCTCTTTTGATAAATGTTTAATGAATCTGGATAAAATACTGGCTAGGTGTGAAGAGACAAACCTGGTGCTAAACTAGGAAAAGTGCCACTTCATGGTACGTGAAGGTATAGTTTTGGGGCACAAGGTATCTAACAAAGGTTTGCAGGTGGACAAAGCAAAGGTGGAAGCAATTGAAAAATTGCCCCCACCAACGTCCGTCAAAGGCATCCGCGGTTTCTTTGGCCATGCAGGTTTTTATCGACGTTTCATTAAAGACTTTTCAAAAATTTCCTCTCCCTTGTGCAGGTTGCTTGAGAAAGATGTCTCCTTCAAGTTCAATGATGGCTATCTGAAAGCATTTGAGGAGCTGAAGGGGAGGCTAGTTACTGCTCCAATTATCATTGCTCCTGATTGGGGACAGCCATTTGAGCTGAGATGCGATGCGAGTGACATAGCTATTAGGGTTGTTCTGGGGCAAAGGAGAAATAAAATCTTTCACTCCATCTACTATGCGAGCAAAACTCTGAATCCAGCTCAGATGAACTACACAGTTACTGAAAAAGAGTTGCTTGCAGTAGTGCGGGCATTTGACAAGTTCAGATCTTATCTAGTGGGAACCAAAGTCATCGTTTACACAGATCATTCAGCTATCAGATACTTGTTTGAGAAGAAAGACGCCAAGCCGAGGCTAATTCGTTGGGTCCTCCTCTTGCAAGAGTTTGACTTAGAAATTCGAGATCGAAAGGGAACAGAAAATCAAGTGGCTGATCACTTGTCCAGATTAGAAAATTGGAGAAAGAAACATTCCCCAATGAGCAGTTATTGGCAATCACCTCAAGTGAAGCCCCGTGGTATGCAGATTATGTGAATTTCATTGCAAGTGGGGTGACACCAACCGAATTGACACCCGATAATAGAAGAAGGTTCCTACATGATGTGAGGCTCTATATGTGGGATGAGCCATTCCTATACCGGCTATGCGCAGATCAGTTGGTGTGAAGATGTGTTCCAGAGGAAGAGATGAATGCAATATTGCATGACTGTCACGCGTCACCATACGGAGGACATCACAGGGGAGATAGAACTGCCCAGAAAGTTCTACAATCAGGTTCTATTGGCCTAAATATTTTAAGGATGCACATACCTTTGTTAAAATGTGTAATAGATGCCAAAGAAGCAGAACAATCACCAAGAGGCATGAGATGCCTTTGCAGAATATTCTGGCAGTAGAGCTATTTGATATTTGGGGGATCGACTTCATGGGACCATTCCGATACTCTAATGGGCACAGGTACATCTTGGTGGTAGTCGATTATGTGTCTAAGTGGGTGGAGGCCATTGCTCTTTCCACTAATGACGCAAAGGTAGTGGTGAGTTTTGTAAAAAAGCACATCTTCACACGCTTTGGAACTCCACGAGTGTTGATAAGTGATGGAGGAACGCACTTCTGCAACAAATTGCTGAATAATATCCTTGCAAAATATGGTGTCAAGCACAAGGTTTCCACGGCCTATCATCCCCAAACGAGTGGTCAAGTGGAAGTGTCAAACAGAGAGGTGAAGCAGATTCTGGAGAAAACAGTAAGTGGAAATAGAAAGGATTGGGCTGGAAAGCTTGACGACGGCATTCGAACTGCATACAAAACCCCCATAGTTACTTTACCATATAAATTAGTGTATGGGAAGGCATGCCATCTGCCCGTCGAGCTTGAACACAAGGCTTATTGGGCAATTAAAAAGCTGAATATGGATATGGAGTTAGCTGGAGAGAAGAGGTTACTACAACTCGACGAGCTTGATGAGTTTCGATTGCACGCCTATGAAAATGCCAAATTGTATAAAGAAAAGACTAAGAGGTGGCATGACAAACGCATCCAACATCGAGAGTTTGAGCCGGGGCAAGAAGTTCTATTATTCAATTCGAGGTTGAAGCTCTTTCCTGGAAAGCTTAAATCTCGTTGGTCAGGCCCTTTCGTTGTGGTAAGTGTGAAGCCTCATGGAGCTATGGAGTTGCGGGATATGAGCTCAAATGGTACCTTCTTGGTAAATGGCTAGTGGATAAAACATTATTGGGGTGGTGACATTGCACGTCACAAGACCTCGATGGACCTGTCTGATGCTTGAAAACGTGTTGATTCATGCCGCGATGTTAAATCAGGCGCTGGATGGGAGGCAACCCATTGAATTGTTGTAACCGTCGTGCAACAATAACTAAGGCACTGGTTGGGAGGAAACCGAACGATAGTTGTAGTGTTATTTGTGAGTTTTATAGCGTGCTAACAAATGCAAGTGACAAAGGGCAGGCAAAAAGACTATCGACCATGGTGAACACAAGTGAAAAAGTGGAAAAGCATGTTGCCCAGTAGCGCGATCGTGCTACAGTTCGTGCTCAAGGTCACGCTAACTGGGTAACATTCTGCCTAAGTTGCACAAAATTAGTGTGAACGCGCTAGGCTTCGCTCTACAGTTCGCGCTAAAGCTCGCGCTAAAAGTGTAACATTCTGCCTGGACTAGCGCGATCGCGCTAGCTTCGCGCTAGTCCCGCCCCAGAAATCACTGGGTTGGGTCATTTTAAATTTTATTTATTTATTATTTTTTCTTTTTTTTTCTTCTTTAGTCTAACTTAATCCCCCCTAGTCTATTTTCCCACCGCATAACTCCTCCCCAAAACTCATGCACCCCCCTCCCCAAACCACTTCCACCATCTCATAATTTTCACGATTCCCTCCCCCCCAATCTCACGATCTCACTTCCCCCACCAGGCTCATACACACGTTCTTCTCTCTACTCACTACCATCCACACCACAGGTATGAGCCCTAGTTGCAATTTCTTCTCTTTTTCTCTTCTAATTTTTTTTTGACTTTTGGTTGTAGTCCAATGTGTTTGTGTAGTAGTTGTTCTTTGCTTTTTATATGGAGGAATTGGAAACAGATGATGTGGTGTTGGTGGGTGGTAAGTGTGGGGTGGGTGGTACTTGATTTGTGCGATTGATGAGATTTTGTGGTAGATTTATGTTATAAAACACTTTAAAATAGTTGTGAAGGCCTAATGCCCACAAGACGTTTGTGGAAAGTCCTCAATGAACTTTACTATGTAGTTGTGATGACTCACGCGGGTGAATTCTGAGTAATCGCAGTGTGTCACAATTTTTGTGTTCAACCTTGCTAATGTATTCCCGTTTTTCAAGTATCATGGCACCATCACAAAAACGCCGCACCTACCTTAAGAAACCAAGCCGACACACCCAGGACACAAGGGGCAGCCCCTGCATGCCCTTTTGATAGTATCAAATTTGTCTCAGCCACTGCTCAAGGCCGCTTTGCGCAGAAGGCCACTAAACAACCGATTCCGGAGAGGGGAATTGATATGAATTCGGTCTAGCAGAAATGCCCTCACATGTACACGGAGTTGCTAAAGGCGGGGTTGCAGACCTTCATAAATGAGCCAGGGGAGGCCAATACAATGGTTGTGCGGGAGTTTATGCTAATCTGCCTGAGCATGACAATAGTGTGGTCACAGTGCACTGCAAGGCGGTAAATGCCTCTATTGAGGCAATACAGATGGCATACCATTTGCCCCCTCCCTTGCTTGAGCATGATGACTTCTATGAGTATGGCCGGAATCTTACGAACGCAAAAATGCATCAGTTGCAACACCGACTGGAGCAACCTCATCTTTAGGAACCGCCAGAATGTCCCATTTCGCCGCGTTAGAGCATGAGGTGGCAGGGTTGCGCTCCTCCGTGACTGAGTTGGGTACTCATGTAGACGCAGTGGATGCTCAGCAGATGAAGTCTGAGAAGAAAGTTTTGGGATGGCTGAGAGCTTTGGGGCGTGCGTGTCATGTGAACCCCGACACTGTCTCCGACCAGGAGTGAGCCTTCAGGGAAGTTCCTTTACCTCACTACTACATCAATTCTTAAGCCATGGGGATATGTCTTCATTTTAATTGTGGGGTGGGGATACTTCAGTGTATATATGTAGCTGTATGCTTGTTTAGTCTTATTTTATTTGGCTTTGACAGTTTTAGTAAGAGTTCATTAGTTAATTCATTAGTTTAAACTAGGTAAGTGGCTTGTCCCGACGATGGATCTCTTTCGGCGGGGTTCTTGAGGGACTAAGTCGATCAACAAAAAAAAATAGAAAATATGAAGACTCTTCCTGATGACGGATCCTTTGGACAATTTTCTTGAGGGATGTTAGTATAGAAAAATACCAAAAAGATTTTTTTTAGGTAGTGTAGTAGCTCCCCCTTGGTTTTTCTTTAGGCCACGGTTCTTTTCCAAGGGTTTAAACTTGAACCGGGTATAGGTAGTTTTTTTTAGTTATTTTATTTTCTTTTTGATTTGTAGATTAGGTTTAATGGGCTACGAGATAGAGAATCAAAAGAGAACCTATAGCGTTGACGCACCTGAACACAACAGAAACTAGTGTGTGATGCTTAGTCTTATTGGTTGAACTTCACTAAAGTGCCTTAATTTGTATGTTTGTCACTGACTTGAATGCTCATAATGGAGTGTCTTGATGAGTTAATCTGGAATGAGTCATATGCCATGTGTGGTGAGGTTTTTGTGTAGTCCATGTGTTGTACTTGTGTCTAGAACTTGCCCGGTATGTGAGTCAAAGCAAAATTTTAGGTAATGCTCGGTTTGAAAAATGATTTTAGGCTTTCTTTGATCTTTTTGAGCTTAATTGATTACCACAGATAAATTATATCCCTAGTTACCCTTTTTGAGCCTATAGACTTTTATTTGGCACCCACATTACAAGCCTATACCCTTTTTGTTCTAAATTGACATTGTTTTGATCCCTTTTCCTCTTAAAGCACTTTAATTGTGAGATGAGCACTAAAAGAAGTAAGAAGGAACTATGTGTGGGGTGGCTTTTGAGTGGAACCAATAAAAGGAAGAAAGGTGCACTTATTTTATAAAATAATACACCACTAGCGAAAATTGAAAAAAAAAATAGAGATGAATAAATTGTTGTCTTATTCTTGCTAGTGAGGTATAAATTAAAGTAGTGCTTAAAGAAAGAGGGAATATTGTGGGGAGTGATTTTAGTTGTGAAATTGAAGTTGGGATTGAAGAATTTGCGCTCAAAGTGATTATGTGATGTGTTAAAGTGCTTAGGAGGGTGAACCACTATTTCTAAATATATCCTACCCGTCCCTTAGCCCACATTACAACCATGAAAAAGACCTAATTGATTTTAGATCGAGAAAGCCTACATTAGTAGAGATCTACATTAAGGGCAAGCTTATGGTAGTAATTACATGCATGTGACTTCTTTTGTGAGTGTGAGCGATTTTCTTTGATATATGTGAGCATGAAATTTGAATGTGTGGATTAATTCTACTTTCTTTGCTGTGATTGTGAGGGCATGTGATTCGTGAAGGAAAAGCAAGTGTTGACTTCTGTGTAGAGTACTTTGAGGAAGTGTGAATATTGCTTGGGACTTGAGAGTTGACTTTTGAGGCTGATATTGTTCACTACTAGGCGTAGCATATGTGAATTGTTTTGGGTATAAAGTGTTAAGGGAAATTGTTGAGTGGAACCTCTAGAGTATATAGTTTGACTGCTTGAGGACGAGCAATGAATTAAGTGTGGGGTGTTGATAATAGGCTAGGTCTAGGTGATTTGGCAATTGTTTATGCTCCTGCATAATTATGTTTCAATGTCATAATATGGTTAAATGACGAAAAATGGGCTCTAATTGTGAATTTTACACATTGCAGGATGGTGAGCCTATATGATGCCTTAAAGTTGTGATTGGAGCTACATTGGAGCAAGAAAGACACCTCGAAACTGAGTGCGCGCAAAGATTAGACAAAGAATTGAAGAAAAAATAGCCTGAACTAGCGCGAGCTGTAACGCGAGTAGTAGTGCGATCGCGCTAGTCCAGATGCGGGAGGCAGAATGTCAGTCGACTAGCGCGAGCACTAGCGTTCGCGCTAGTCCTAGTTCCGGAAAAGATTTGTTAGGGGAAAAATTGAAAATCTGGAGGAAATTTCACTTAACCTATATAAAGTCAAGCTCGCCCAAGGATTAGATATAAAGGTTTTCATAGTTTAGTGCAAGAAACAGAGAGGCAAGAGGCAAGGAGGAAAATCCAACATCAAGTTCTTCTTTTCTTCTTCTTGTTTTTACGTTTTGAATGAAAGTAAATATTATTGAGATGAACACTACTATGAGTGGATAAAACTTATTGTTCTAAGGTCGTGGGTGAAACATGATTGTTGTTGTTCAGAGTTTAATTTAACAAAGTTGGTTTAATTATATTGGGTTATTTATTTAATTATGTTCTCAATTATTTTGCTGAGTAGCTAACAGTGGAATACTATCTACGAATCTATAGTTGAACTCGAAAGTGGGAACTTTGGATTGCATATAGAATTAAATAGAGCAAGTTCTTGAACCTGGGCATCGAGGGACGGATTCACAATTAGGATAGACATATACCTAATTGCCTTGCTTGGTTGAAATACAGGATTTATACATGCATTCTTGTTAATTTTAATTCCATAGACATATAGGCATTAAGTTAACTTGAATAGGCGAGTAAGGAGTTGACAGATTCTTATGAGCAATATTAACCCTGTAAATCAACAACCCAGATACATCAATTAGTTATTTTAAGTCAAGAACGCAACATGATTGTTAACTAGCCCGTGAACCTGGAATATTCTCTCCTACTGTTTGTCATTCGAAATTGCTATTTGTTTGGTTGGTTATTTTAGTTAGTTCATTAATTGATATTTTTAGGTAGTAAATTAAAGACGAATATCTTTTGTGAAGAATTTCTTGGATAAATAAGTCAATTGAGTTTAAATCAGTCAATAATTAATCACAAATCTTCGTGGGAACGATACTCTACTCACTACTTTATTACTTGACGATCACGTGTACTTGCATGAGTGTTTTGATCGCAATAGAGCCATAAGATTATTGTCCACGAATATGAGCTGCCGCCCAAAGGACTAAGTCACAATCGAGCATTGCATATTACAGTACAATTTGAAGACAAGTACATTGCTAGGGTCCTGGTTAATGGAGGTTCTAGTCTAAATATTTGTCCACTGGATTCCCTGAAAAGGTTGGACAAAGGTTTCCATGAAATACAGACCAGAAACATGAATGCGAAAGCTTTCGATGGGTCCTATAAGGCCACGATCGGGGAGATCAACCTTTGCTTGCAGATGGAGCCAACTTGGTTCGACGTTGAATTCCAAGTGCTTGACATACTAGTCTCATATATTCTTTTGTTGGGCCGCCCATGGATCCATGCTGTCGGAGTTGTGAAATCCACACTACACCAAGTCGTAAAATTTAAGTGGAACCGCCCGGAGGTAATCATTCATGGAGATCGGAGTAATCCTATCTACACCAGTCAAACCATTCCGGCCATTGGACATAGAAGAAGGCTAGGAGGGGAAACCTATCATCATATTGAACGGGTCAATGCCATCGAGAAGGATAGGTGGGGTAGCAACAAAATAGAGAGCATACTAGCATGGTCCAGATATGAACCCAACAAAGGATTGGGAAAGAACCTACAGGGTATCACCAAGCCTATACGACTAAAACATCATGGTACCACCTTTGGGCTCGGATACCAGTATACATGGCAGGAGTACAAGGAATGGTCTCCTCCATAGAGTGAGCCGTATTACCCTCTTGAGCAAGCGATACCCCATTTGGAACAGGTTTTCCATCAGGAGAACATAATATGGGGAACCTCTGAAGAAGAAGCACTAGCTGGGCTGAAGGACATATTCTTAGAATATGAGGATATAGACTGTAGTGCTATAATTGAGAAGGGGGAGGAAGAAGGCCTCTCCATTCAGACCGTGGCAAAGGGAGCCGTTCTCAGGAACTGGACCTTTACACTATCCCGAGCCCGCCAAGTCCCTAGGTAGCTTGGCAGAATTTATAGTCATTTTAGGCATTTAAAATTTCCAGTAATTTTGTTTTAAGATTTCTTTGTTTTAGAATAAACGCTCGATTCACCGAGCCCAGCTTTATTGAACAATTTTCTCAGTTTTAATCAAATGCATTTATCTTTTATCATTATTCATTACTGTTTTTTAAACTTTTCCCTTATAAAATGTTATTTCCTGATGAACCAGTGACTGTGAAATGTAATAAGGCAACGCAACATGAGAATAGCGACTTCGAGGAAGAAGATGAGATACCCAAGGAAATTGTCAAGGAAGTTGAGAATTTTGAGAACAAAACTAAATCCAACTTGGATGAAATAGAAGCAGTAAATTTGGGAGACACCGAGATCGTCAAAGAAACTCGCATCAGCATTTATTTGTCGCCAACAGAGAAGGAAGAATACATCCATTTTCTAAAGGAATATGAGGACATCTTTGCATGGTTGTATGACAATTTGACCGGTCTGAGCACATTTATAGTGGCTCATGTCACACCTCTTTTTTTATGCTACACCCCCGGAAGGGCGTAAAGGAGTTTTTCCAATTAAAAGACAATCGGAACGGGATTTGTTTATTAAGATTCAGAGTCGCCACTTGGGAGATTAATGGTGTCCCAAGTCACCGGTTGAATCCCGAACCGAGGAAATTATGACTCTGATAACAGTCCGCGAACCAGAAATCCGAGTAAGGAATTCTGTTAACCCGGGAGAAGGTGTTAGACATTCCCGGATTCCGTAGTTCTAGCACGGTCGCTCAACTGTTGTATTTGATTTTATCTGA